>JBAHVQ010204649.1:0-12748 GCA_036872915.1 Nanipora kamurai
TCTTCGTCTTGTTTTAACTTGTATCTCAAGTTTCAAGATGTTAATTTTCGGATTATGTTTTATACTTTACTTTTTAATGTACTGTACATGAGGTTAAGAACTTAAAGTGGGAAGGTTTGTCATCCAAAAGGGACAAACATATTTATGATTTAGTGAAGAAATGTCTGAATGGTAAAAGCCTCAATTTTTAAAACTTTATTACAAACGGAGCCGAAACCTGGATTCTGGCTACCACAATTAGCCCAAGTAACAAACCTATAATAATAATCTGCTGATGACTTCAAAATACAGTCGAAATATCACTGATTCAGTCTTTCGTCTAGAATTGACTCGAATCTTCTGAGGCTTCTAGAACAGAATCATCTCAACTGTTGCTGCAGAAAAAATAACGAAAGTAACCGTCAAAATATAAATTCTGATGGAAGTGATGACACGAAATTTTTTGGTATTGTAAGACAAGTGATTAAGCGCATTTTTCATGGAGGAGTGAGAGTAGCTACCCAGTACAGAAAAGATAGCGGAGTATATGGCGAAAAAGAATGTAAAACCAACTTTTATTCACTTAATAACAAGTAAAAGGAGAGAAACCATATCTGTTCGTGATTTTCAGGCGTTTCTTCCGAATAACCCAGAAAATTTTCAAACCCTCGTGACGATAATCATATTCTCGGTGGCTGTTATATCATACAATCAAACCTTCGTTTTCCATATTGATGCTGATTGTTCTTTATCGGGAGTCAGAAACAACATGGACCGCCATTTTGATCATCTGGTCGTTTGCTAAATTCCTATTAGTATTTCCCACTATCATATCAACGCTAAAGCCGCACCGTAGCGACAGCATGTAATCACCTGCAATTGACATCGAAAATATTAAACATGTTTGATCGAAGCGATTTTTGTCGCACGCAAAAAGAGTTTCATCGCAATCTACCGCACCCAGTGCAATTCTTCGTAAACAGATACGATGTTTCTTGCATACAACTAAAAACGCAACTAGTCGCCCAGGTATGCAGCGGGCTTTAGATAAACCGGTAACGGCTGATGAAATATTCTTTATTATCAAAAAACTTCCTTCTGGAAAGGTTCCTGGTAATGATGACATATTCTATTAGCGACTGGTTCTATTCCAGATGTTAGAGTATCGCTTGGAAACATGACTTGTGAATTTACATTAAATTCTTTGAAAATGATTGATTTCCGTACAAACACGGATGCAAAAAGGCAACTATTCGTACAACTGAAGAACGTCACAGGCGGATGAGACTTAAGTTAAATGGAATGGGAAAATATGTGCGTATTCATAAAAAGCTCCAGTCGTCGTACTGGTTTAATCTTCTTCTGCCGTATGCAACTCCTAGCAAGGTTATAACGACTGTGATACGGCTGTTATGCAACTCATTTATGGTTTTGCCGTAAATTAGCCACTAACGTCCACAGGCACTCATATTGTATGCTTTTAGCCGTTAATTTGCATTGATTTATATATAATTAGATTATACATTCCTCGAACGATGAACCTCACATATATAGGATTAACGTGTTAAGTAATTGCATCGGACTTGATTGGTTGAATGATTCAGGTAGATAAAATTACATTCACATTCTAACTAAGACCTTTTTTTTATGCACTCACATGGCTTTACGTGTTACGTGTAAATATAATTTCAAACCCACCGTGTGAATCATCCGTCATTCGATTCTAATATAAGAAAGAACCTCTGGTCGCTGTTCTCGATGGTGGTCGAGACACAACGCAACTAATAAGCAGTTAACGGTCGAGACAGGTTTATGGCGAACGAATGAATGCGACATGCCCAGTTGTTGTATGTCGTGGTTGTGGGGGCCTCGTGGGATTCGGTGGCACATGTCATTTTAAATTGCGAATTTATGTTACGTTCTGCGTATTTTTCTCATTTATTCTGCTCATTATTGTGTGAAAACATCGTCATTGATAGTCCTGGAATGACTGCCATGATATGCTGTTTATTGTATACGATACTCCTAGTATTTGCGTATTTGTTTATATATGTATATATATTTATAATCTCTTTCATATGTGAGGCAATTAAAGAATTTAACTTTTATTTAAATTAAAGAATTATATTTTGAAGATGTTCAGACAATGCGTTAAGAGTTCCTTTGATATAGAATATCACTGGACATTTTACCATTTGTTCAATGTTATCCCACTTACATGAACTATACGATGGAAAAGGAAATAAATGCCTTGACATAAGTAGGTAATTTCCTGATTTTTCACGCAGTTTTCGTCTGAATCATGAACCAACCAGTCAATCAACTTTATTTATTAATCGTTCATTCGCCATCAGTACCATTTTCACTTTCTGTATACGTCTTTTTAACACACTGATGCTCTCCTTCACTGTAAGGCAATTGTTCTGTTGCAATAAAATCTGTTTATTTTTTCTTATCCTTTTAGCTTAAAGCCCTTGGATTTCCAGAAGGCTTAGTGGTGCAAGCGTACTTTGCCTGCGATAAAAACGAGACCTTAGCTGCAAACTTTTTACTAGAACAGGGTTTCGATTGAGGTTGTGAACGCCTGGAACTGAGAAAAAGAAAACGTTGCTAACATTCCTTAATCTTTATCTGATACATTATACCGGCTCTTGTGACTTAGTTTCCATTTAACGGATTTTCACGTTACTTCTTTTAATGAAACTAGAAGTCGTGTTTACAAAAATTCAATTCCAGATATTCCAAATTGTGCGATTAGTGATAAGCTCCTCTAACAACTTCATCCATGTACTTGTAAACTGTACCGTATTCTGAGCTATGTATTGATTTTGATAAAAACAGTTTTTAATACTTTAACCGTAATTTAGTTATTATTAGAAAACTACCTTGTGTTCAAACAATGTAGAAGGATATTGTTTGAAATTAGCTAACCTACACACACCAAGTTCTTTTAGTGTAGCAGAACAGCCAACCTGAATTCTAGCTTGCATATTTTGACGAGTTGTGACTAAAATTGGAGAGCTCTTGTGCGGTGCCCGGATAGCTTATCAGGTGATAATAGAAAAAGCAACTGTAAAAAATATTTAGAGAGGATGCTTTGATCATGCACTTAAATGTAGTTTTAGATTAGTTCCAACGGGTAAACTACTTAGCAGGCTTTGAACAAGCTAACTCAAATTATATCTTCACTATAAGACTGTCACGTGAGTGGCTGCTCTCTCGTTGGATAATTTATCTGGCGTTCCAAGCATGGATAGCATTCTTCCCTCAGAAGGGCTTTACCACTGAATAAGCTATCCTGGCTTCGTGCAACCAGTCAGTGGAGGTTTTTCGCATCACTCTTTTTAAATTCACTAAAACAGATTATTTTCAATTAGATTAATGGAAATATCATGTAGTCCAAGTATATTTCCTACAAAACGTGCTAAATCTCTTATAAAGACAAGGAGTGAAATCGCTAAGAACACTCTGCGAGGTATTGTAATAGAGGTTCACCGCACTTCAGCCTCTCCAAGTGATTAATTAAAAAAAACTAAGCACTAAAAAATTGTCTTAATTTATGATTTCTTTCCTGTCCTTCCGTTAATTATTAACGAGTTTAGTTTAAATGTGTGTTACTTGACGACAACTTAATCTCAAATTAACTATATTATGAATGTACGTCTTTGTAAGAAACTCATCATAAATAGAGAAGAAAAGAGTACGTGTTTGAGCAGAATTTACCGTCCATTAATTTGAAGTCATTGTGTGTTACAACATGTACAAAATACTTTGGTCCTGTGAACTTCAGAATCAATCACCGCGGGAATTTTTGTCTCCACTGACTTTGTTAAACATAATCTAAATAATAAATAAAGATTTTGTCGTAGCGACGAATTTGAATATAGCTGAGTGAAACGCATTTACCATGGTGAATGGCAATGTTGGATAGTTCTTTTTAGAACTTTTTTGAAACCTAGTAGAGTCAGAACTACGACAGATTTAGATTAAAATTAAAAGGTAGTTAAACCAAAAAGACCCACGATGCATTTCGGCAGACAACTTTCCAAGTGCTACGTCTGCTGATGAAAAACTAAAGAAATCACGCGAGTATTTATATAATTAGCGTTGAATGACATCATCCCCAAATGGAATTAATGCTCAAAATAACGACTTGCTAAAAACGAAGTCCTTTTGTCGGCACAACAAAGGATCAAGAAACTTAATGTAAACAGACTCCATCACTTTTAGTTGGAACAATGATCGGCATTTTGAAAGGATGTTGAGTTTCTTATTTGCGTTGGACAATGCACGTTTGTCAAAATATGTTTAACAATTGCAGAGTCGCAATTTACTGTTAATTCACTGCGACATTGTCGTTTTGAGACGACTAGTGGACGTTCGTCAAGCTCGTTCTCTCAGAAAAACGATTTCTGAGCCCTAGACGGGAATCAAACCCACAACCTGATGACCGGTGAGACGCTCTAACCACCGAGCCACCACGACTCAGATGGTGAGCTAGGGTGCAGGTTCATCATATGTACTGCTTAAGAGAAAGTCATGATATGATGATAATGATGTAAATACTTAATGTCGCCGTCTGGGTCGCGGTGGCTCGGTGGTAAGAGCGTGTCACCGGTTATCAGAAGGTTGCGGGTTTGATTCCCGTCTAGGGCTCAGAAATCGTTTTTTCTGAGAGAGCGAGCTTGACGAACGTCCACTAGTCGTCTGAGATTTACCAAGCTCTCACATGAACTGAGTTCGTGTTCGACATTAAGTATTGTCGTTTTGGTTGTTGGCAAGTGGTCGTAGTTTTAATTCGAACAGTTGAAGGCACATGCTGCTTGATTCTATCGGCCAATCTCTGATATGTAGGCAGAATTACCCGGAGATTGGACGATAGAATCAAGCAGCATGTGCCTTCAACTGTTCGAATTAAAACTACGACCACTTGCCAACAACCAAAACGGTAATGTCGCAGTGAATTATCAGTAAATACTTAAACACTGAACAGAAAGCCTGCTCATGTGGGAGCTTGGTAAATATCGGAACGACCAGAGGAGGTTCGTCAAGCTCGTTTACTCAGAAAAACGATTCTGAGCCCTAGACTGGAATCGAACCCGCAACCTTCTGATGACCGGTGAGAGGCTCTAACCACTGAGCCACTACGACTTAGATGGCAAGCTAGGCTGCAGGTTCGTCATATGTACATCATACGAACCTGCACCCTAGCTCGCCATCTGGGTCGTAGTGGCTCAATGGTTAGAGCGTCTCACCGGTCATCACAAGGTTGCAGGTTCGATTCCCGTCTAGAGCTCAGAATCGTTTTTCTGAGTAAACGAGCTTGACAAACGTGCTCTAGTTGTTCCGAATTATCAGTAAATTATAAACTCTGCAATTGCTAAACATATTTTGACAAACGCACATTGTGCCGTTTCCTGCGCAAATGAAAAATTCAAAATCCTTTCAAAATGCCGATCATTGTTCCAACTAAAAGTGATGGAGTCTGTTTACATCAAGTTTCTTGATCCTTTGTTGTACCGACAAAAGGACTTCGTTTTTAGCAAGTCGTTATTTTGGGCATTAATTCCATTTGGGGATGATGTCATTCAACGATAATTGTATAAACACCTGCCTAATTTCTTTAGTTTTTCATCAGCAGACGTAGCACTTGGAAAGTTGTCTGCCGAAATGCATCGTGCGTCTTTTTAGTTTAACTACCTTTTAATTTTAATCTAAATCTGTCGTAGTTCTGACTCTACTAGGTTTGAAAAAAAGTTCTTATAAGAACTATCCAACATTGCCATTCACCATGGTAAATACGTTTCAATCAGCTATAATTTAAATAATGTTAACAAACCTTATGCACTATAACAAATTAGATCGCATGTCCCATATTAGATTAGATCTAATATACTCAGTAAACTAACTGAAGACGAGAGCAATTTTGTCGAAGGAAAACATGCGAAACACTGTGCACCCAATTTTGTGCAACATATCTGTGAGTGGGCGGTAGCCTGGGAACGTCTACAATTTGATTGGCTATAGTAGCCTACCGTTTTACTACATCTGGCCATGGGTTTCCAGTTCATCGGAACACCGCAAATGGTCCAATGAACTGGAAATCCTTTGCTTTTATATAAAGAAACCCCCAAATGAAACTGTTTTATGGGAGATGTGAAAGTGGTCAATATATTATTGTTGAAAGAATTAACGTGTTAAAACAAATCAATGATTTGAGGATAAATTGCGTTTAAAGTGTTTGAGTGTTTCATGAGGCGTTCAAACACGTGAAAACATGATAAATGCTTCCATGTGATGCGGTATACGTGTAGTCATGGATTGGCTGCAATAGGTCATGAGATTGCCACTGGATGATTTGCGGTCACGTGGCAGTTGTTATCGTGCAGGTATATTCCACAGACGTCAGCATTTTTTCAGGAGTTCTTACCCCTAGATTTTAGTTACCAGGGACCCTGCAAGTAAAATGTGCGCGCGCATAGAGACCGGAAAAGGAGCATGTTGAGCGGAACTTCATGGTATTGGTTAAATTGATAAAGGGGTTGTCTTACAATTCGTAGATTTTAGAATTGTGGTACGCATGTTGATCCATAGTAATATTCGAGTTAAAAGGTGACACGTTAAAATGTTAAAACGTTATTTGGTAAGTTTGCTTGTAAATCGTTGGTTGAAGAGACACACAAGAAGAATCATGGCACACCTGCTTGAACAAATGTATGTTGACGAAGTCGATTTTGAAGATACTCGACCGCCTGACCGTCTAATCAATCTAGTCTTTACCGAGTTTGTGCACAGGCAGATGCAGCAGTTGGAAGGACTCGAGTCATATGAAAAGATGGAGGTAGACGGTAACTAGTTCACAACGACGAGAGACCATTGCAAGGTCTCAGATAAGGATGAATACTGGCTGACACATCCAAACTGAGTTATTTCAATGATTGATCGTGAAGACATTTGGCGGGGGATTGTGAAAGCTTGCAAGATTTTAAAGTACCCAAAGTCTTGGACTTCATACAGACAATATTTTGAGATTTTGTTTAACATGGCCTGGTTTACGTGGTCGAAGATGTACTCTGAAACGGAAAAAAAAGTGATACGTTGAAATTTAGCACGGATGTCAATGTGAATTCTCTAACTGCGCAATTATGCACATTTCGAGTGCTTGTGAAAGACGTAGAGTTGAAGTGTTTTCAAGACATCTTGAATGTAGTCACAAAGCTAGAACGGCACAAACAACAGCTTATTGACCAGGTTATTACAGTGTGTAAACTGATCCACGTTAATCCTGCCACGAGTGCGACGGGAGAGAGATCTTTCTCAACAGCAAGAAGAGTGAAAACCTGGCAACGCTCACAGATGCAACAAGCAAGATTTAATCATCTTGCCATTTTGAACACTCACAAAGAGAGATTGGCCAGATTGTGTTTAGTTTCTGTTGCAAATTCCTTTGCATCCTTAAATGACAATCGTCGGCGGAATTCTGGCCAGTTTACAAATGAAGATTTTCAGTGATAAAAACACTTACTTCAATTTGGACGTTCATGTTTGATTTCTTTAAATTTCTAATTGTAATTGCGTTTATCTAATTATTACATTAAAACTAAAAAGATGTTTACACTTCTTATTTTCTGAGCGGTGCTTAGTATTTAGAAGCGTTTTTATGACATTTTATAAGTATGATTGAAGATTTAGCCCCCGCACTTCATATATTGCTCCGCCGTCCCTGTCCTGAACCTTCCTTTACGTACAAAAATTACTTTAAGATATTGTTCAATTTACCACGGTTTACCTCAAGTAACATGTACTCTGAAACGGAAAGGACACCGAGTATTAATGTGTAATGACCCAATGGATTATGTAATATGTGTCAGTAAGCTTAAGTGCCAGCCTAACATGTACTTGATTTCGTTTCAATAAAACCTTTGAAAAGGTGGATCATGTTCTTTTGCCATTTTCATTTTAACACTGTATGAGAGGGAAAGGTATAATTGAAGATACGTGGTCAAGGAGGGCTTCCTCTACTGAGTAAATCACAAGTATAATCGAAGATACGTGGTCAATGAACATTACCAATCTGACAACATATACTGTTTTTTTCTGGCGGGAAACGTTCGCACAAGTGAACGGGAATGAGCTGATTCGAGAGAAATTACTGCATGGAGTCTCATGCACAAGAGAGAGCGTGCAAGATTCAGGAATTGGTAGCTAAGAACTTTGGAGGTTGTGCCGTTAACCTTACGTCTCAAAGGCAACTGAACATGTCTACTTGACGATGCCAATCGACGAACGAATAAGGTTGTATTTGAGTATGCATTGCAAGAAGTACTGGAGGCAAGAGTAATTGAAAAGGTCATAGAGGAACTGCGAAACGTGCACCCAAGCTTTAAAGGCGTTGAAAGATACATGAGCATCCGTGCCGAGATTGTGAGGAGTGTATGTATGTACTCGAAGAACGAACTCTTGAAGTAATACAGCAACGGGTGATCAAGTTAGTCTTTCTCGAACACATACAGAGAAAGATTGATGAACTGGAGATAATAGATAACTCCGATCAACCTGTATAAGTAACCCAGGATATTTGAAAGTGTTTGAGAATTTTTTTTTCGAAAAAAGTGGGGAAGACGGACGTTGGCTTTTGCACGTAGAAGCATTGCCAAAGATTAATCAGGATGATCTTTGGGGCTATGTTTCAAAGAGATCAAGTTTCCAAGTGCAACAGATGAACATAGACGCTTTTTAATTTACCATGGTATGAATGGTCTATAATACAAAGAGATACTGAAAAAACGATGAGCTTTAAATATTTGTTAGATTATATCATGTATGCAAGGAAGTGTAAGTCAACTACATAGTGTTACTGTCAAAAAAACCGGGAAGTATGATTTATTGATTAGAACAAGTGTTTGCATTGATTATTGGCTCTACGGTATACAAAGAAAGTAAAGAACACGTTTCTACACTGTCGGTTTTTATCGTGGGTTGAACTGTGTACTGCCACGTAAATACTGAAAAGACTTTATAAATGTATGAGACATGAAAATTTGTTTTAAAGAACATATTAACTATAATGATGAAGCAAATGAACATGAAATTAACCCATAGCGTATGACTCTAGCTTTGAGGTTTCAGTGTAAGCGTATGCCAGTTTCAATTTATACTGTTTCTTTGATGTGCAGACTATCCGATTGCTTATCGTGCTCCACAAATAATTTACATGTAACTAACTTTCTTATGTTTGTCCCAACGGGAATTTTTCGATGCTTTCGTAAGCAGGGACGCATACCGTACGTACAGCATATTCGAGTCTTGTGACGGTTTTCTATTCACCACGTTGTTAACATTGTTGCCATGCAAGTCCAGTAAAATTCTTCTGCACAAACGAAACATTGGTCAGTCTATTGCGATGCTCAAGTCTAATTTTGAAGTAAAGCAAAAACATTGTCGTTATCTCTTGTTTGGCTATATTTGTTTGTGTTAATATATTTGTTTCATGATAATAGGATTGCCGAGAGGTAATAAATGGCTAAACAGACAAAAGGACGGGAAAACGCATGGGCTGTGATTTTAGATACGTCAGTCGAATCATCATCTTTATACGATCCAAATGTAAGGATTTAGAAGGTAAAGTATAGCCGTTTTTTATGGAATATAATGGGATAAAAACTTGACTTGGGTCTTGACGGTCGGGGAGCTGCGAAAAACTCATAATATAATCCTTTTTTCAGTGACGACTTTTCTTTGTTTTTTTCAGGAACAAGAAAATCGTTCTCAAACTCTTGGACATGTTCTCTCGTTAGAATAATGTGTCTTTTTCCACGTTTTTGCAATTATATTAAGGGTTATGTTTTAATTTTAACGCTAACGCTAAACTGCAGGTCACTAGAGTCTAGAATTCTTAAGTGTTTATTGCTCGGTCAAAAATTCAAATGGATGTATCATGACAAACATACAGTGTTTATTTTATTCGTCTCCATGTCGGAACCTTCAGCAAAGTTGGTTGACGACGGCGAGAAATGACCAATGCTATTAGATATGTAACGTTTGTTTTCCGATATCTTAAAAGTCTGAAACCTTTTAAAGGGATCTGTTCTATAGGAAGATTCAAAACTCGATTACGTCATCGAGCTCTGTAACTTATATAAAATATTGGCCGCATACACTGGACACGGAACTGTGAAAAGATCGTCTTGGGGGACACTTTTATGCTGGTGCAGCCCGATACATTCTTTGGTGTGGTTGGGAACGCATACCTAACGGGACTCAGGGACTGAGACGAGTCCCTCGGCGGAACACGTTTTTATCTTGGTGGAGTAAAAGAGAGCAATCATTTTACATCATTATCCCATTTGTGGAAAAAGGTTTACTTATTAAATTGTCCAACCACTCGGCCGACTTTCATCAACTCTCATCTAAAGACAGACAATCTTATCTTATTCAAGTCAGGGCTACTCTATTAGTTCTAAAATCTTTTTCTAAAGACAGGCTTGACGAACCCGAATCAAGGCACAAGCAAGAGACTTCTCCTGACACGAAATTAATGAACAGTACTTATTGGAATGTGGATGACATTCTTAAACATTCGGATATGTCTAATGACCAGGAACAAAAGCAATACTATGGAAGCGTCGAATGTTATACAAACATAAAGCAACCAAAAAAACACTTATATTCCTTGAACCAACGTTGCATCTAATAATGCATGAGTCTTTTCCCTGGAGATCCAGGGAGAAATCGTCATCCTCGTCAAAAGAGCAAAAGATGAATTTAAAATACTTGACGACTATGCCAAAGGAAAAGAGAAAGAGTGTTAGGATAAAATCAAAAACAATGACTAAACGTTGGATACCTTATCAGATCATATGGCTAACAATGTGTTGCACGTATTTTAAAATTACACCAGGATCACAAAATTTACAAGAAGATTATATCAACATCTTGAAGTAAAAGTATACAATGATTGACAACGTCTTAAAAAGTGTGGGCATGCAGAAACGTACTGAACTTCCAGACGAATAAAATAAACACTGTATGTTTGTCGTAATACATCCATTTGAATTTTTTACCGAGCAATAAACACTTAAGAATTCTAGACTCTAGTGTCCTGCAGTTTAGAGTTAGTGTTAAAATTAAAACGTAACCCTTAATATTGTAATATATTCTGTATGTAAATAGCTACTTCCGGTTTAAGTCTATATAATTAGGTACAAGGGATCTCTTCCCGTCAGATAAACCTGTGATGGTGATGGCTGATACTCTAGAATAAAGCAGTCTAAATCAATCCGAGATGATCTATAAAGAGAAAGATCACAACAAATATAATTGCAAAAACGTAGAAAAAGACACATTATTCTAACGAGAGAACATGTCTAAGAGTCTGAGAACGATTTTCTTGTTCCTGAAAAAAACAAAGAAAAGTCGTTACCGAAAAAAGGATTATATTATGAGTTTTTCGCAGCTCCCCGACCGTCAAGACCCAAGTCAAGTTTTTATCCCATTATATTCCATAAAAAAACGGCTATACTTTACCTTCTAAATCCTTACGTTAAAAAATTTGGGTAGTATAAAGATGATGATTAATTGCATATCGACTGACATGTACAGAGGCTTGGCGTATCAATTGCGCCCCCCTCCACTGAATCCCGATGATGGTGTTTTATTAGCGGATGCCTATTTGCACCTCGTTAATAGATAACGTCATCTGTTGTTCTCTAAGAATATAAGTACGGACCTCGTATTCGGATCAATCACCCCCTGATGAAGACACTAGAAGTGTCGAAATGTTGGGTCATGAACGACAGTTTTGTAAGCTACGTTCAAAACTTTTCAAGCCAGAGTAGCGTAAAACCATGTCTGATTATTCACCTGGCTTCGTTGAGAATTTGTTTAAACGTTTTAACATTTTAACGTGTCACCTTTTAACTCGAATATTACTATGGATCAACATGCGTACCACAATTTTAAAATCTACCAACTGTAAGACAACCCCTTTATCAATATAACCAATACCATGAATTTCCGCTCAACATGCTCCTTTTCCGGTCTCCATGCGCGCGCACATTCCTCTCGCAGGGTTCCTGGTAACTAAAATCTAGGGGTAAGAACTCCTGAAAAAATGCTGACGTCTGTGGAATATACCTGCACGGTAACTGCTCGTGGAATTAGAAAAATCAAATTTATTGCCACTAAGTGCAATAATTAATGACTGCTCGGGCTACAGCTACTCAGCAAAAATCCAGTTAAACAACCAAATTTTTGCTAGAAAATTCAGCAAAACCCCAGCTATATGACAAAACACTTATATTGTATGGTGAACGCTAATGCTGAACACCAACAATGTTCAGCATAACGTATTTCCATCATTAATTATCATATCATGGCTTCCGCTTAGGCAACACATATGACGAACTTGCAATTAAGTTCACCGTCTGAGTCTTGTTCAGTAGGTTGCGCGTTCAATTCCCGTCTAGGGCTCAGAAACCGTTTTTCTGAGATAACGAGCTTGACGAACGTTCACTGGTCGTCCAAAACACGTGATGTTTGCACCCTCGGGAAACTAGTTAGTTTTATTTTTGCTCGAGTCTCGATGTTTCCCACGGGATCAGACATTAAGTGTATACCGTAGTTGACCGGGTAAGCGCCCATCTTCGAGCAAGCGCCCACCCCCTGTTTAACAAAAACGTAATTTTCCCGGTTATTTTCAAACATTCTCTCAGTACAACTGGCCACTGTCTTTGCAGAGGTCCGCCACCTATTAACCAATGGCCGTATT
>JBAHVQ010204660.1:0-12748 GCA_036872915.1 Nanipora kamurai
ACCGACATGACCGTTGTTCTTTGAATCCCTGGGGATTGAGTGAAAGCGCTCCATACACAACCAGCCGACAACTTCAAAAAGTAAAAGAATAAACATTCCGAAAAATGCCATCTTGTGAACTCAAGATTCGAGTTATATAAGACGAAACAAAAGTGACATGGTAACATTTTGGTTTCATTACAAAATAATCATAAGACCAAGAGAGAATGATTTTTTAATAAAATCGAAATATTACCATTTCACTTTTGTTTCGTCTCATATATCTCGAATCTTGAGTTTACAAGATGACATTTTCGGAATATGTTTTTCAGTTACTACAAATTATTCATTCCCTTTGTTTTGAACGAAAAGTTCTGTTGTGCGAACACGCTGCCGTAGAGTTTGCTTAAACTTCCTAATATGACTGTACTACCTTGGGAATAAATTGTTATAACGTGCTTTAAAATCATCATGGCTGAGCAACGTTGTCAGCAACGTTGGTTACCAGGTACACAGCACAACATTGCTCACGCGGCTGTTAACAATCCTGAACCGGCAGTGCGTTTTTACTCAAGCATAGCGTATTGATGGCTTGCAACCAATCGCGTGAGGTTTAAAAGGCAATGATACTGCGGCCATGTTGGTGCCAAATGCAAAAGAAGTTAATAAGATTCTTTTAATTAAGTTCCACCAACATGGCCGCCATGACGTCACGTGCAAACCGTCAATTTACACAATGGCTTGAGACCTAAACAACAGGGGGGCATGCCGAACAAGGCAGTTTACCTGACAAAAGAAAGTGCTTAAAATTCTTTTGAAAAGGTACCTACGCTCTCTTACCTTCGCGGTGCCATCTGACTCCAATGTTTTGAGCATCTCACCGGAGAATCAAAATATTTCAGGTTTGTGTCCAATCAGGCTGGGTGGTTGTCTCGATTCCTATGATGATATACGTCATACGAGCGGATGATTGTGTATGATAATATATTCATATGTTTGTTCACTGGTTCTTGACCGAGGCGTAAGTCGAAATGTCAAGCCGTAGCCCAACTCGTCCTGCCTCGGTATATTCTTCTTGGTTCATTACAAAATTGTGAGATTGACAGTGTAAGGATAGGTGAACAAGTGTATGATCTGTTTCATCCTACACGAATGTCCACTCGTATATCATCATACAGAATGAGAGACCATGTTGGCGTTTCAGGTTCGATTCCAATCAAGAGCTCAGGGCAACGTTTGTGGGTCTGAAGCATAAGAGCATGCGTATTTCGTAAGTATCAACCCCAGAGTGGCATACACAGTAGGAGGGCCGGTGATTCCATATCCGTGGGTACACCCGAGTTAACCCTCCGTACATAATTGGCGAAATGGCAAAGGAATATTTTTCTTTTTGTTGCAACGTTAAATTTGAAAAATCAACTTCGTTCCCGGGGCATTTTGCCTCCACGGTGGAATATCGGCAAAATGGCCCCGGCATCGGAGGATCACCTGACTCCCAGAATTTCTCAGTGTTTTATTGATAATTTGTTGTTCCTTTTTTATTGCTTTCTTTGTTGGCTTGAATAATGAATAAGAATTATGCAAACTGTTCATGAAGAGTATTCGTTATATTAGTTCACCATGAATCTATAGTCCTCATTGTTAAATATCATAAACCAGGTTGTGCTGTTCTTGACTTCAAACGAAGCCAATTTCAAATTCACCCTAGGGAACACCGCACATTGTCTGTTTGTAAAATGTGGTAGCCAGTCAAATTGGTAGCTAACTTTGTATATATAGCTTATACTAGCTTATAAGCTAGTATAAATTATATAATACATATATACGTATAGTCTGGACATGACCTAGATTAGAGTGGAAGTTAAATCGAAAAGGTATTTCTAAACATTCTTGAATTACAGACTTACGGTTGGGTTCTTTCATAGGCTTTGGCAACGTCAGTTCTTACGTACCTCATTGCAATACCTGCCAGGGTTCTTCCCTTGGCGAGTAAAATCGTCTGGCGTTAGCCAGAGTAAAGTAGTTGGGTACGTTCTTCGCAGGGAAAGAGTTAAACACAGATTTAACAAGCAGTTTAATTCCGAGATGTTTACACGTCATCCTTTCTGAAAAACCTCTTCGTTTTGTATTACGTCAAAACCTTGCACCTAATTACTAACCCGGTGCGTAATTATAAACCAATAGGATCCACAGACGTATTGTTTTCCTAAACTGCTCAAATCGATTGTAATGATCTGACATAGCGTCCATATTGGGGAAAAAATGCGTAACTAACCAACACTTGAATACGTTTAGCTCTTTTTAAGTTTACTAATACTGTATTATCTCAAACCTCAAAAAAATTCAAACAGTTTAAGACCAGACCTTCATTTGTATCAGATGGCCCACGTTTTTCTCTTACACAAGGCATTAAATCGATAAGTAGTACGAAATGAAAATCATCAATCATTATATCCGGCGCGTAATTTTTGGGTGAACTAATTAAACCCAAATCGAGTTTTCAGTTTAGGATACTCGATCATATCTTATGGCTTCAAGAAATAAATGGTCGCCGTGTTTTCTGACGTGTTTACTCAGAATTTGTCATGGTTACGACGAAAGCTATTGTTTACGCACATTTGAGACTGCAGTCTTCCATAGCAATAAAAACAATCGAGGATTTATTCACTTCACATTTCACTTCAATAAATTAGATGCTGACGAGATTAAAAGCACTTCCTTCACGTGCACGTGTTTCAGGACTCCGACATAATCGGGAATGTGGTTTGGGTACCTGCATACACTTCTCTGGCCATCCAAACTGATTTTCTGTTGAAGGGAGGCCCTTTCTGTAGTCAACAAAAGTTGTGCGGTAAAATCTACAAAAGTGGGGCCCGATTGTTCGGAGCCCTGACTGTTGATTCGGCGGATATGTTCTTGCTAGTAAACTCAGTGAAGAAAACCTCCATGCTTTGAATAACCCATTTCATCAATCAAATTGAATTCTAACTTGTAATAGGGGTTCAAAAAATCTACGTTCGACGAATAAAATTTAATTCTTTGCTTCTTCGTTCATCCGGCTCCTAGACGTTTTCATAAAGTATTATTCTTTCGAGCATCGAATATCTTTTAGAAAGCGTCATAGCATGCGATGAATTCAAGCTAACAAACTAGTTTTGGTGTTTGAGTAATGTCACAACACTTATGGCCATATTTAATACGCGAGCTCGAGGTTATAACACAAAGGGATAAGTCATCAAACCCAAGTCGCCTTAGAATAATTTTAAGAATTTCAGCTTGACCAACATTCGTGGTTATCTGTCACTACGCATGCTATGAATGGTCAAGAAGCGGCGTCCCCCCTGGATACTGAGAAAACTCAATAGGACATGGAACACCTGTTCAAATATCCGATCCACAATATCAGAAGACCGCACAATATGAAACCCAATGCCGTGCTTTTGAAAATTTTGACTTGTTAAATTGACTTTTTCCCGATAATTCAGAAGTTCAAAAATTCACGCAAACATTTAGTTGACCAAAATGTTTTTTTGTTATCTCTGTTTTATTTTTCTTACACGTACGAAAAAAGGCTTTAACTGTACATACAGTTGTTACAGACACCGCGGTATAACTAATTACTGTATATTCGTACTTAAATGAAATTAATAATGTTGTGCCGTAGATATTTTCATCGAAATAAAACTTTGGATTTTCCATAAGAATAATTTACATAATCGATACGTGATAAGAATCAAAGTCTGGAAGTTTGAGTTTACGTTTTCCGCGTTCATCTCACATGTTCATTGTGAAATGATGGGCAACGTGCCGGATTCATTAATAAGTTATGTCTTGTGCCGAATAAAGTCATTTACGTCTCTCTAACTGTTGACGTCAACTGGTTTGGTTTGCTTATCAAAGGCAACCAATAAAAGGCCGGACAGTCGTCGGGAGAAGCCGATGATCGAAGGAGCAATAACAAACACGACCGTTTCCAGATATCGACAGTGTCGAGCGATAGCAGCGATGACTCTTAGCGAAGCGGCAAAGAACAAGAAACCTTTGCCTGGAGACGCCTTTCTGTTAGAGGAAGCGAAATGTTTGCAAGACGTTGCTAAGCCTGTAGTGATTGTTCTGCACGACGACGGCTTCGATTTGTACACGTACACGAAAGAAGACGAGGAAGTCTACGAGTTTATAGCCTATAGTGAAACGCTGATTCGTTGCTCACACAACGAAATCCCGGCATCTGAGAAGCCTTATGTCATCCAACTAGAAGCCGGCCTTCGTACCATATTTATTTGTTATACGACGAGCGACGAACGTGACGGATGCTTTACTAAAATTCTCGCTTCCGTCGGACAATTCCTAGTATTAAATCCACGTTCGAGAAAAACGATCCTTGGAAAGAAAACATCTAATCCTCTCAGCCCTGTATCTCCGTTGTCCCTCTCCGCCTGGCCTTCCACCAAGCAATTTCAACTATCATCGTTGTTAAACGCTCTCGACATTACTTCGGAGACCTGCCTTACCACCAATCGAGCCAGCAGCTCGTTTTCTTCTCGTTTTCCGGCGCTGCTTGTCTCTCTATGTACTGCGAAACCGAGACGCTCTCAAGGTAAAAAAGTCACAACCGCCAAGACACCTGTAGCTAGAAGCTACACCCTTCCGTTCAGCAAATATGGCACCACCTCTCCATCTTGTAAACGGTTCTCCGCTTGGAATACCTTACTGAACGAACACTACAGTCGGTCAAGCCTTGAGAAACGCGCTGCCTTAGGGATACTTAACATAGACTCTGGGGATATGAGGCAGTATTTCGCACGAGTTTGATGTTGGCCTTCGTTTGTCACTTGAAGTACGTGGGATAATTCCATCGAGATTCAAGCTAGGACGCTGAAGCCGTACACCCGTTTCTCACTTTCAAAACACTGGTTATCATTAACGCAGCATGAAATGACCCGTACAACTGATCAGGGAATTTGAATATTTAACGAATTTTGGCGCAGCTGGGCTGCCAAACTGATAACCCAACAGGGCCAGCTACAAGCAAACTCTACCTTAATGTAACCAGTTTTCGCTGGTTGAAAGGTTCGGATACATTGTGTGGGAGGCCGAAATCTTTTTAAACAAAGCTTATACTGTGAATAATGAGAATTAATTATTGTAGTACTAAGACTGATGTGAGTGATGTACAAGATTGTGTTGTTTCTTTCTCCAGACTACGAACCGAACTGTACATATGTCTTAACGTCAACGCAAAATATCGAACTCTTTGAAATACGTTGGGGAGGTTGTTTTTGGAAATAAAAATGGATTCCCTAATTTACTGACTTAGTTATACATCAGTGTGTACAATTATGAGCTCCTGAAAAACCCATCCTTAATTTTCGTGCCGTATAGTGTTGTTGTCAAACCTCTAACCGTATAAATACCTTAACTGTATATAAATTAAATCGATAACCTTTTTTGGAAATGTGGTAGAGGTAAACAACCAAGGCAGGCCAGAGGAGGAAGGAAGCTAGCCGGAAATGTTTGATGCATGTATACAAAGTCTTGATCGACAAAAGTATTTTAGTGAGTTAAGAATGACCTACTTTTTAAGAACTACAAATTTGGGTATTAACGATTCCTCGTCATCCAAACGAATCTTTTCTCGCATATAAAAAGCATTTTGTGCCACAAGTTAATTGTACGGAAGATAAGGTTTTGAAAGTCTAAGATTGCCAGAACTAAAACGGTAGAAATTTTTACCACGTTAGAAATCTTAGATTGATTTATTTTTCTCTTGGGTTGTTACCATTTGATTCCAGTTCTCCCCCCTCGAAACTTATTACTTTTTTAAATGATAAGCTCAATAAAATTGGTGGGACATCTAAAATAGTAACCTGGTTTTGAAGCTCAAACTTAGAAGATCCAACTTTCCGACTTCAAAACGTCCATATTCTTCAACCTAATCAGAAAGGAACGAAAGATGTTTTTGCCATATCAAGTTACGTTACAAAATTATTTACAAAACTCATTAATAATTCATAAGCGAAATTCAAAATAAATGAACTTTTAATCAATGTCTGTACATATGATACAGAACTGATTGATAAAAGATCAATTCTGCGTCAAATTTATAGATATACAATGCTCGCGTGAGATTTGTATGGCTATATACAATGGCGAGCCACCTCCCGCTGTTGTTGTACATATTACGTAAAATGTCGAAGTATAAATATGACGCGAACGAAACCAACGAAATTAACTTTGAGGCTCTCACAAACTAGCTGGCGCATTAATGCTTACCTCCCCCATTTGATCTGAGTATGACAAAATATTCGTAATTCTACTTTCATTTGGCACAGATGTAACATGGAATTATGGCTGTTAAAACAGAACATATATTTAATACACTAATAGTCTAATAGTCCAGAGCAATATGCTTAATCAAAATTAAATCGTAAAGCTACTCAGAGACTGTGAAGCGACAACGACCGTTAGTTTTAGCGATTTCAGTTTCGTAATTTCAGGCGATTGTTGAGATCTGAGACATCTTTGATCATTTCTTGGAAAAATTCATAGAGAAGAACTTTATGTACTTTTGATAACTAAAGGAGAAGAACCAATGTTATCGAGCCTTGGGAACGCGTAAAGTGCTTTAGCTTTCCCTGGAAATTTATAATGCTGTACATCTTTCACAAGAACTCAAATAATTACAGAGTATCCGAATAAACCTACATTTTTCTCGTTGGGCCTTGTTAAAGTTGATTCACTGCTTCTTGTTAGTGGTATATGTCAAAGTTCACTTGAATATTGGAAAATAATTAAAGGAAATTGCAAAATATATCCCACAATTTGCTGGCCGAGTTTTGCACATTGCTATGTATCATGCAGTTAAACCTCTATTTCAACTTGAATGGTACAGGATTAAGTAGTTACCATTTTCAAAACACTGACCTCTACAGTAGCAAATTATAATATGTTTTTGCAATCTCTTTTTCCTGCTTTCCAATGTTTATGCGGAGTTTGCTACATACCACTGACAGGAAGCAACCAATTAACTATATATAAATGGACAAAAAGTTCACCACCGGGTGATGGTGCTGAGATAACATCAGTATGTCTGCCTTTTGTAAGTGTCCCTTCAAACAAGGGAACTCAATCTAAAGCGGTGATCATGACTTATGATAGCATCCAACCAAATATTTACAGACTGCTGTTTTCCCACGAAGACACGACAGATAACAGCCTATGTGGAAAACTGTCATCTAACTGTGTTTGAATTTTGGTTGCTTACGTCGCAAAACTTCCTCGCAAGTTTCTTGGGAAATGCGGCAACGCTCCTCGAAAATTTGCAAAATTCCTTTCAAATTTCCGAAAGTTCCTGTTATGGTTCGCTAACTTCCGATTTTGTGCCGTGCAATGCTGTCGGGGATTATTTTTTGTAACCATAACATGGTTAGATGGGACAGAAGGGAAGTTATGACTGCATGGGCTCGAGAAGTCGTGACTTGGCAACAAGTTTGCAGGTTGTCAAGTGGTTTTGGATTCGACGTCCGCCTTGGACTCATGCCCAAAATCGTAATCAGAAGCTCGCTTCGCACGCATGCTGGGATGCGTTCGCTGCGCTTATCGAATGAGAAAGTTTACGAAAGCTGCAACGTTGACGGCGGTGAAGAAAACCGTTTAAATTCTACGTCTGTGGAGGAAACCACACGAGCTTCACTCAGGTTGTTCTTTTTCTCTCTGGTAAATGCTTCGAAGCAATTCTAGCTGGGTCTGTTAACGTTTTTCTTTATGGACACTCGGAGCCCCAAACTTTACATGTTTTAAAAGCCGGCGTCGTGTCCAGGAAACGTACAAATGTTCGTCCTCACGTCTTGTGTGGAGTCAGGATGGCATGAAAAATACTTTTGGTGCCACAAATTATTCATTTCTTTTGTTTTGGAAGTGACATCTTATTGTAAGGCCGCGTCGTCCTTGACGTCGGCGTTGTGTTTTCGTAAATTACCTATTCCCTCCACTCGAAGACAATGTCGTTTTCATTTTAACATCACGAAAATGCTATTTTACCGTCACCGTGTGGATTGTTGAAGCGAAAAAATGCAAAATTTTGAAGATGAAAACTATTGAGACCGATCCGTGTGTACGGTTCATGGAAAATGAGTAGCTGACAAACGTGTGCCACCGCCTATACATATTACTTTATTATTACTTAAAACGGCGGTCTTTGATGTCATTTAAATTTATTTTCACCCCATGACCTTTCAAATACTCTGATTTTCAATGTTACGTCGATTGTGCATATAATCTCGACAACACTTTTCAGAATCATCAGCGTGACATGAAAAGAAAATTTCTTTGACTTTCGCAGTGCAGGCTAATCATGTCGACAGCTTTTAACCTGAATTTTTCCTATAAAATACAGGTTTGTTCGGGACACTGAATCAATCAGAAAAATCAAACGAAGTGTTTGATCTAGTCTGCTCAGAAATTTCGAAGCTGACTAAAAACCCCGAGATCCCTCGTTCTTCTATTTCATCACATTTCTCGCGTTGTTGTCGGAAATCACCCTAACCCTAATCCTAGTTCAACCACACACTGACTCGTGGTCGCGTTTTTGACCTAATGCAGCTAATGCTACTGTGGGCAACAAGTGTCGTAATTTTTGCGCGCAGCAAGGCAAAAGCAAAGTGTTACTGCGATGTTACTCTATGAAACTCATATTACAACTTGCCTTGCAATTTTATTGCAACACGAGTTGCCGGTGAAATTGCATTGTGTAACAAAGAGTGCAATTACCAACCATCGTGTAACGAAGCCTCGCAACATTTTTATGCCAGCTAGGGGTGTACGGAGTAGACCTAAGTTCGACTTCTCGCAACGTTTGCGGCAAATGCAGCAATAAATTTTCAAGACAGTGGACTGAATTTGGTAAAGAAACTGACCTTGGTAAAGAATTTCTGTGATCAGGCAAAGAAATGAATGAGCAGTTCATTCGGTTGCCGTTCCACAACAAGTTGCAAATAGTGGAACTGCACCGTGAAGGATTTAGCCGTTGCGAGACAAATTGAATAGTGTAACATCGCCATAACTTCTTGGTGACTGCATGGTTCGTTTTCCAACCATAAGACTTACGTATTTTACTCTGTCAAACCCCAGAGTATTTTACTTTCTCTAATGCCAGACCATTTAGCTCGTGAAAAGGATAACCCTGAGTCACGAAGAGACTAAAGATGGCTTCAAACTTATCTCGTCAACTCCTTGGTGACTGCATGGTTGGTTTTCGAACCATGAGACTTTGGAATTTTACTCGGTTTAACGCCTGACGATTTTACACGTCAAGGGGAGAAATCGCAGCCGCGAAGGAGCAAAAGATGCCTTAAAACCTATCTCATTAACTCCTTGGTGATCCCGAAGGAGTTAACACCCGTCATCTCAATCAAACCTCCACAACAATAACATTTCTGTTGCCCGGAGTGTAGCCGATAGTGGAATTGAACTTCTCCGCAACGATTGCCGCGAAGATGTTGCGAGACTTGTTGCTAGTGAGCAGTGTTACACTCCGTTCCTTCTCACAATTGTGTTTTTTTTTTCACCCCCACAAAATTCCAGTTACTATGCCTTGAAATATTGCTCGGTTTAACAGCTCCTGTGATTATGATGTAAAAAACCACAGTTCAATGAATGTCTGGCTAAACCACTTAGGAACTTCTTAAAGTAGTCTAGAAAGGGCCATAAAGCGGATTTTTGCAAGCGGATTTTTGCAAGCGGCGAGACGTTACCTGAATTAAACTATTTTAGAGAGTGGCTCATTTTAAAAAGCCACAGATTTTTCTCTGACACTCCATCAGTGTTAATTGGAAGCAGTTACAGGAAAACAAGTCAAGGCAAATGATAAACACAGACAGGATGACTTGTGACTACGTGCAAAGGGAAAAAGGCTGATTTCCAAGTCGTATTAGCGGAGAATATGCTCGATCGATTGACTCGAATTCCTCTCAAATCCCGTGACTATTCAAATTAAATACGTGCGTGGTCGGCTCTTCAGGTAACAAGTATCGTCTTAGCTTGCTACTCCAAATTTTAATTTGTTCTGTACTGAGAACGCACGGTGCCCTTCTGTCGTATACAGAGTCTGTCGCGTGAATTTACATGAGATGAGTTTTTGAGCGTCGATGAAAGAAAGTGACAGCATGCCGATCTGGGGATTTTGCTGACGTCCTAAAGTTTTCTCAGTAAAGCTGGGTTTACTAATTGCGATTAATCCGACCGATTTCTGACTTCGGTGGATGTTTAGTTGAGAAACAGTTGACAGAACGCTCCTTGGGCTCAAATTAGCCTGCTTTCAGTTAATTACCATACACCTAAACCAGAAATCGGCCCGATTAATCGTAGTGTGGGGTCGGCCAGGGGAACAGTGGCATACCAAATACCTTATAAAAATCGATTAAAATGCCCAGAAATCGGGCCGATGGCTGGCTTAGATGCATGTTAAGTTGAGAAACAGTCAGCAGTATGCTCCATGGGATAAAATTTGCCTGGTTTTTGTCAGTTACCCTGCACCTAAACCAGAAATCTGCCCGATTAATCGCTGTGCGTAAACGATCCTTAAGTCTTTTTAGCGCAATACATATCTAATGAATTCAAACATGTTTATGGGAAGTTTCCAGATTTTATGAAACTTTTACAAACATAATACCAGAAATTCACATTGATAAAATACCCAATTTCCTATGTAAATATACCATACACCAGGTTTAAATACTCTTTCGATACTTTGTAGCATACTGCATGCAGGAAAAAATTTATCAACAACGAAAATTTGGGAAAAAATAGGACCCATTCATAAGCGGACTATCGGGAAATTAAAATGTCAGAAAGTTACTTAACTAAATAACTAACTCTTTCCTGGCGGTCTCAGACTGCCATTTTCAAGAAATTTCAGGAACATGCTTAGCTTGCATATCACAAAATTCAAACTCAGAAGTAGTAAACATGACGTTACCGGCAATCGGATAACATCAGATTTCCGCTTGCACGAATACGTGAAAGCGTAAGCTTTCCTGAAACTTTAAATCTGCGAAGAATGTATTGAGATCTTCCCAAGCAGATGTTTTTGAAGACAATTCACGTTCAACACAATGTCCTAATTAGATACATCAACAAATGCTTGGCGATGGACCCATGTTGGCATAATCATTAATTGCAGCCATCGATGAATTATAACGATAAATATTTGTATGGTGTCGTGGTGGGAAGTACCTCCGGTTTTGTCTTTTTTCCCTTTCGAATCATGAAATAAATCTACAAGAAAAATAGAAAGGAATTTGCGTGCGGATGGCAAACGCTAAGCCGCTCACTTTTGCATCGAAACGGTGATCCACGAACGGCAGCACGGGAAACAATGGCGTAGCCAAGATTTTCCTAAGGGGGCAACCAGGGATATTACTAGTTTTCCGGGGTGGGATGTAATTTTGCCAAGTCACTATTGCGTCGAAGACGCAAACACACTAGGGAATTTGGAGACATTTATTCTCCCAAAATATTCTAACATTTATGGTCTTTAGGTCAGCAACGGATCTAGGATTTGAGGGCCATGAGTGCTGGTAAATATTCATCAGCCATGAAAATATCTTGTTTTTAGGGGCGGGTAGAAGACCATGCTCTCTCGGGAAATTTTTGAATTTTTAGAGCTTTTAGAGCGTTTCCCAACAGCACAGGAAACAAGAGCGGCACATTTGCTGGCTGTAGGGCGGAATTCTCCGACCAAGAAGCTTTAGATGGCCGTTTTGAGCAATCTAAAGACAAAATTGAGTGTCGCTTACCTTTGTCGATTTAAAAATAAACCACACACTACTTGTTTTCAAACGATAATATGTGGTTTTTTTGCCCATTCTAAAGGAAAGATCTCTTCTAATAAGTAACAAGTATATTAAACAAAAGTCATACGTGTATACGTAAATTTCAAAGGGAACACAGTACGTCAGGGGGGGCTAGCACCATGCCACCAATTAAGGTGCATTTTTTACCTTTTCTGACTATTCTTATTCCGGTACGGAAACTAAATTCCATGTGTTTTGACTAGATCTACAGATTTTTTGTTCTCGGAATTCTATACCTGAAAACACTGTAAAGAAAATACAATTCCATTCATACTTTAACTGAAATGGGTCCCACTCAAAAAGTAAAGCCAAAAATGGCCGACATGGGGCCTTTCCGGTCGTTTCCTTCAGTCCCTCACGCGGTCACGTTAATCAGAACCAGTCCCTCACACAAGCAATAACTCTAACCTTAACCCAAACCGGAAACTAGAACTAATCCCCAGGACATCAAATACTTATGATTTCCTGGGGACAAGGTATCTATCTAAGACATGGTTTTTCAGGGGTTTCGACGACCAAATTTTTCTCCCGGGGGTCAAAACTAAAACTTTGTCCAGTGATCCCTGGAAAACGTCCGTGTAAATTGTTCTGAGAGGACTAAACACGAACGATGAAACCCGCGTGGGGGCCTGGGGAGACGACCAAACGGATTCTATGTCGGCCATTTTTGGCTTCAGTTTTCGGTTAGCTCATTGACGGGTCAGCCTTCCAGTCTACAGGGTGTCCCAAAAATGTACTCACTCTTTGACTGCCCATTACTCGTGTATTTTGTTTTGATGTAGATGTTTATTGACATAGATACAAGTCGAATGAGTGAAATTAAAGAAAATAACAGTAAACTTACGAAACTTTAATGCCATCAAAGAAAACTTTAATGTTCACTCCTAGTCTAGTCTACTCATTTCTGCTTGTTCGCA
>JBAHVQ010204671.1:0-12746 GCA_036872915.1 Nanipora kamurai
ATTATGTCCCAGAGTAACTTAACAGAAGTCAGCATACTGCGAAACAACAGGTTATTTACATTCTACTTCAATTTAAAGTCTTCTCTCCTCGATGTCATAGATCCTTTTTGGTGACGTAGATTTTTTTTCTGTTCTCGATCTTCTTAAATTCAGTCTAATAGTCGACTCGATTCACAAGGAAACCGCTGACCATCATTATAAGTATCGAGTTAGAAAAAACGTATTTCCCGCGGTGTCTGTTCTTTCAGTCTCTATATGGCTGACTCGATCGGAACGTAATCGAAAAAAATGAAATTACATGCATTTTAACAAACCGAGCTTATCAAACCAATCAGTGTTCCACGAAAATTCAAAGGAAATGATGACTTAATTTTTTTTGGTTCAAATTTAGATTAAGGTTTAGACTTATTAAATTCAAGTGTTTGTCAATCATTACTGTAATCAGACCAAAGGTATAATATCTCTCAATGTTGTTTATCTCACACTAACAACAAACGAAAACGTTAACCAAGAGCAACTGACGGTTAGAACTTCGTTACTGATTAAGATCACTTAATTCTCCTCTCTAGACCTGGAACGGTATTCGTCGTCGACTTTGGACGCCTCACAATCAAGACGGATTTAAATTCCAGACATGCTGTCATTCAGGTAATAGTGCTGATAAAAACACTGGACATGAAATTCAAACATCCAAACGCTGTTTGAGGGTTTAGTTTGGAAATATTTGAGCTATTGTGGCCAAAAGCTAAGTAGTCTTTTTATCCTCATGAGTTCAAAAGTAAATTTTCTACCAGGTCGTCCATCGGACAACCAGCTGAGCTTTCTGGGTAAACCTCCGGGTTGCCCTACATAACTAACACCTAAATGAGGCACTGCAATAAAATGTCTATTATCAGATTATCATCCTCTCTTTTCCCAAGTCTCTGAGACTAAAAGTTGTAACTTCCAAACAAAAAAGAATATAAATAAGTACCATCTCTCAGTTCGCTTGTGAGCAAATCATACGAACAAAGAAATTCTTGTCAAAGCGCTAAATCCTTGTTTTAAAATACATCTGACATTTTTCGTTTCATCTACAGCCAATCTGGCAAGATGAGAGAAATGTCACCAAAGTACAATGGAATTCTCATTAAAAAGGATTAGAAGAGACTGATGATGCATGGTCAGGTTTAAACAATTGGGAACGCTCTCTGACCAAAAACAACGGGCAGTCGAAAGCTCCTTCAATAAGATTGTTTTTGTTCAGAGAGCGTTTGCGATTATTTCAAACATGATTAGGTTTGAGTCCAGTTTATCGTTGCTTTTTCCAGAATCTCTCGATGTGTAAAAGTACCTGCGCAACTGGCAAAGCTTTAACTCTTGTCGTAAAAATTGGCTGATTAGCCGATTTCTTCTCAGGAATCAACATCAAATTTTCCAGGTTACCCAAGGGGCAACCTTTACACTTCTCCGGCCGACTTCCGAGGTGTCCTCCGCATTTCTGAGGCGTCTTGGGCGTCGATTCATTGCAACCCCTGTATTACTTTGAGTAATATTTTATAGGTACTTAATTGTTGGCGAAGATTGTAAAGTACACGTGGGTTTCCAACACTTTCTAAAATTTCATGAACAACTGCTTGTGCTACTCCAGTCATGTATACACAAAACTTTGAAAATGATAAAGCAAAAAATCTACGGCTGTGATATACCCACACTTTATTAATTATAACGGTACGAGAATATCAGAAGAGAAATTTCGAATTCAAACCAAACAATGAAATCAAGGTTAGTCTTTATTAATGGATTACATGTGGATTGCCAAATTTCGTTTTTGTCTCTTAAGGCTTGCCCAAATACCCTGCAAGCGGAGCCTTCTTTTCTTCATCCAGAGAAGGGAGAGAGAAGTAGGTTCTGCTGTATTTGTGATCCACTTCCATTCAGGTTGTCAGTTACTTCGCTACAATCTCGGATCCAATTCAAACGGACTTTAAACGTATGGTGGGCTCACATTTTAGTCATCCGTTTACCTTTTGAAATAAAACCACGCACGCGAAAAACCGGTTGAACAGGTTTTCTTCGTCCGAAAGTTTGGATGAAGTCAAACACAAATACAGCAGAGCCTACTTTTCTCTTCCTCTCTGGGCGAGGAAAGGAGTTACGGCTTTGCCGCTCACCCAAGGACGCTCACCCAGGACGCTCGCCCAAACGGCGCGCTATAGTCGATGATGGTTGAAACTCACGCTCCCGTTTGACCGCGGACTATCATGGACCGTCATCCGCTTTGAACACCTTCAAAATGATAGTTTTTCCCTTTTGACTACTAGTTTATGATAGATGATGACAGTCGATGATAGTCGATCATCGACTATCATGCTCCGTTTGACATTGGCTTAACGCCTGATTTCCACGAGGAAGAATTTTTCACGCTTATGGCTTTTCTCTTGTCTTTGTCTCATTCACGCTTGTCTCATTCGCCCTCGGGAATCCAGGAGTTTTCAAGAGCCAATAAGCACAAGAAAAAGTCACTACGCGCGAAAAATGCTGCCTAGTCGAATTAGGCTTTACGTCCTGGTCAAATGGCGGATGATCGTCGATGATAGTCGATAATAGTTAAAACTCTCGCTCTCATTTGACCGCCATCTATCATCGTCTATCATCGACAATCATGGGCTATCATCAGCTTTGAACATGTTCAAATTTTCCATGATAGCCGACGATAGTTTTTCCGCTTGACCACTCACTGATGATAGTTGACGATAGTTTGGGTGTAAAATCAGTTCTCAACCCCTTCGTGACTGCATGGTTTGTTGAAAACCGTAAGACTTTAGTATTTTACCCTGGCTAGACGAATTTACTCGTCAACGGGAAAGCCCTCAGTCGCGAAGGAGTTAAACTATCATCGACTATCATGCGCCGTTTGACTAGACCATTTTGTTATTCTTTTTTGGCTATGGTGGCGAGTTACAGTAGTGTACTAACCAACAAATTGTGCGTAGAGAAAGAAGAAAACGGTTTACTTTAACACTCGTTAAAGTCAATTGGTTAATGATCATACGTTTAAAACAAATCTGTAGTTTGGGAGAAAACAATAGCGAAACGCCTAAAAATTTACGGAATTGTTTTTGATCATGTTTGTGGAAGTTGATCATCCAGGTTAGTGTAGTCTTGAGAAAGACTGTTGGTGGAAGTGACTGACATTTCGACGGCCTCAGTGGCGCATCTTCAGAGTCAATCAAGATGACTGCCGCTAAGGCCCTCGGAACGTGAGTCACTTCCACCAGCAGTCTTAAGACTACACTAACCTGGACGATCAACCTCCACAAACATGCAAGGATTCTCCCAGGGTCAAACTATTTACTTCATTCTTGATGAATTCAAGGTTTCAGCTGATACAAAATATATAATCTACAAAAAAGCATGTCGATTAGAACAAACATTCAGCAATTGGATTATCCATTTGTTTGATTATATTTTTGAAAATTAATCCAGTCTAGTGAAAAACGAACCAGTTGGACAGAGTCACGTACTGGCTTTAGATGTGAAAGTCACATGTTATGACAGCTGTCACGTGTGCAACACAACTTCAGATGTATCAACAGAAGAATGATCAAATGTGATCTCTTGTGAAGACATGAATTTTGCTTGAGGTTTCCAAACAAGATAACTGAGTTAACAAAGGCAAAATTTTTATAAAAGTACTCATTTTTAATATTACTTTTATGAAAAAATGATTTTTCATAATTGTTCGCCATTACACGATTACGGCTTTAGATTTTTAACGTGAAAGTCATTACCTCAGAGACTTTGTTAAAGTGTAAAAGGTTAATGTCCTGTTTTTTTATGGTTGTTGCTTCTTAAAATCTAGGATGCCACTGAAAGTGAGCTGGAGAACATGCTGTCTGATCGCTTTGATGTCACCTTGAGCGAGATGCAAATTCTTATTGCGGACAAAGGTAAAGAGAGGTTGAGCTGTCCGCCTACAGTTCACGGTCACGTTTTTGAAAAGCGACTAACTTAATCCTGGATTAATGACAATTTGGAAGATAACCAATTGAGGATGCTGCTCGAAAAAGTTGAAATTTCAATTGATAGGCTTTTAGAGGATTCCTGAAGGCTTTGTACTGTAAAATATGAACTCGACTACACATCAAAAATATATTGAGCTGAACAACCGACTTGCTCTTTCCAGACGATGGCGACCTCTTAACAGCTAAGTTTGGCTAATCCCAGGCCATTTTACTTGTCAATGGGAGATCTACCGTCATAAAGGAGTTTTCTGGTAATTCTGGAATAACGCTAAGCATCCTTTGAACAACCACCCCCAGTAGGTAATTGAATAAAACAAGAGTTAGTGAGAGTGTACTTAATGTTAAACGACCTTTTAGTCTGGTGATCATTGTAAACCACGTCAGTTGTTGTAACAGGCAGCCTTCGTCGACGATGGCTGTCCGAGACAATATCGAGAAAAACAAGTAAAGTTCCCTACGGAGTATATCTAACTTTAAAAGAAATTTCTTACAGTGTATATGAAGTGAACATTAAGTTTTTCTCATATGAAAGAACTCTTAATTTTTACGCAACAGCTTTTACACTTTCTACATACTTCACTACGTTCTTGAGATATTAAGATTTGTTTGATATGTAAATGATACCTTTTGCTTATGTCACGGTGACCGACAACTGACAACCTTGAAAAGAAAGTGGTCAAAATTGCTTTGATTCCTAACTCATTCAAATTTTACAAGTTGTTGAATCGTCCATTCAATGTAGTACTACAATTTTAGCTGAATCAGTATTATCAGTAATTGGAGCAACAAAGTAATAACTGTTCCTTAAAGGGTATATGAAGTGAAAATTATATTTTTCTTGAAACTATAACACAACATCTAAAAATTACACTTTCTAGATACTTCACTTCGTTCTTGAGGTATTAAGATTTCTTTGATATGTAAATGACACCTTTGCTTACGTCGCGGTGCATAATGAGTTGTAAACTTAGCAATATTGTTGAAGTTATTGAATAGTAATCACATGAAACTGAATATGAGTGTGCTTGACCCATAACACTGAACAGTCAAAGTTTCTAGTGGTTTAGCAGAAGAATTTCAAAGATATGCGTGATGTTTTTATAACTCATTCTACACTAGGACGTATACAAGGCGTAAGTTACGTATCAAATAAATCTTGATGTCTCAAGAACGAAGTGACATATCGAAAAAGTGTAAAAGATGTTGCGTTATAATTTCAAGAGTTCTTTCATATAACTGAAACTTAATTTTCATTTCATAGACACTTTAATTAAACTGTTGATATCTTCCAAATTGCGTTACTATCCCTAGTTACCACGTTATGAATAGCGTACGAACTTTGGCATATTTTATTAATTATCATAATTAACATACATAAAATACCAAAAGTAACCTTGCTCTGCCGTCTGAGTTTTAGTGGCTCAATAGTTAGAACGTCTGGCTAGCATTCAGAAGGTTACGGTTTCGAGTCCCGTCTGGAGCTCAGAGTTTTTCTGAGTCCATGGCGTTCCACAATTTGATCAGCAAAAATTTCCTAAGACTAGCATATATAATCTTAGGTTCTTAGGTTTCCTTTAGTAAGTTTGTTTTCTTTTAAATTTGTGCATGTTAGGATAGATATTTAACCGAAGAATTACAAACCAAAATAGCGTGGCAGGTTGTACGGTCAGACACTTTTTGCGACGGAGATAGTGGAATTTGACAAATTCGGTATACAGAAAAACTTTGTATCTCAGATATGTTGTCAGAATTTCTACATTGAATCGATTTACCAGGTTTGAATTAAATGCTCGAAAAAGGAAACATTTGCGGACGCTGCTGTCATGATAGATCACCACGTACGCATGCGTATAAGCCGTATTCAGTTACAAACCACCATTTAGGTGCATCTTAATTGTGGGTAAGTTGGAACATTTGATGACTTTAGTGAACAATACATATTTTCTGTTTCAGATGTTGACTGGCAAAGTGCTCATGCCCAGTCGACTTCTCCATACCATCTCCTTCCTGTCTCCGAAATAGACCTGGAAATTCAGAGAAATACTAACCCTCTGTATTCATCTTTACCAGAGTAAGCATACCAAACAACGGTATAAAGGAACACCCATGACTTAGCTCGGTGCCCAGTTGTTCGAAAGATGATTACTGCTAATCCTGGGTTAAAATTTAATCGGTCGTTTTGTTTGGCATGTTCTGCTAACTGATTTAAGTTCAAACTTTCTAGATGAACAGCTTTCTATATTTGTATGATATCTGAACAAGAAAGTTTAAAAACCCTGTCCTTGATCAGGAGTATTTCGTCCACAAAGTTTTCACTAATCCGGGATTAACCTAATCGTCCTTCGAACAACCGGGCCCAGATTCTATTAATCAGTTAACCCTTTCTTTGCCAACGGGACTTAAGTCCGTACTTTTGAAAAGTGTTTAGTAGATACGCATATCCAGTTGTGGTAAACGAAGTGTTAAGGTTTTGTTTTCTATCTTAGTGCATGGTATTTTTATAATGGGTTTATTGATTAAGTAATAGATACAGCATGAACAGCCGATCTGTATCTGATTTACAAGGCGAGCTGCAAGACGAGCCGTAGCAAATCAGAAACAGATCGGATGCGTCTTAATAATGATACGCATCTAACTAGCCATGTTTTCAAACTATTTTTCAAGTTGGAGTGATTTTGGCGCAGTAAATTGAGGAAAAACTTTATGTAAATCGAGGCGAAATCTCTTACCGATTTACAGATATTGATTAAATACTCATTTCTTTTGAATTTTCCTCATGAATTATTAATGAGTTTGAGAATAAGTGTTGCATGATGTTGAAGTTCTGTCAGTGTGTTTAATCTCGTTTTCTTTTAGCATAAAATTGAATGGTGTTCTTCCGTTACTCGACATCAAGTTATCCGATAAGAAATATCGGCAACTTATGCAGGTCTGTTTTTTCTACTAAGTATAACTTATGAACGGTACACGATATTCTTAAGTTCTGCAATATTCTTATAATTCATATAACAAGCCTTGTACTGTCTAGAGGGGTTTTGAGGTAGGCGATTCCCTCTAAAAACATGCCCCTGAAAAGTTGTGAATTTAATGTGCTATTCAAATGTGTGCCAATATATTTTTCATTCATCGTATTCATGTCAATTTACACGAGGCCTGCCTCGTGAGGCAGGCCTTGCCAGAAATATCTGGCAAGAAATGTCTGCATTTCGTGTCATGTTGTCTTCCAAAATGCACTGCGTTACATCGCAGTGTATGTCAACTATGAAACTTGTTTAGCAAGAAGTACGTACCATCTCTGTACAAGTTCGGGCTTCTACTTACTTCTCTCCTGAATGAGGACGATGATGATGATGATGATATGGCTGATGATTGTGATGATGATGATGATGAGGATGATGATGATGATGATGATGATGATGATAATTGATGGTGATGGTGATGGTGATGATGATGGTGATGATGATGATGATGATGATGGTGATGGTGATGGTGATGATGATGGTGATGATGATGATGATGATGATGGTGATGGTGATGGTGATGATATGGCTGATGATGGTGATGATATGGCTGATGATGGTGATGATGATGATGGTGATCATGATGACGATGATAATCATGATGACGATAGTTGTGATGATGTTGATGATTCTGATAATGACGGTGTTGATGTTGAAATACATCACGAATTAGAGTTTGACGATTATATTTTGTACCTTCTTCATTTCATTGTAATGTTTAGCAGTTTTACATAATCGTATACATTTTCTTCCCCCAGTTCATTTCCAACATTCCTTTGCTGACTGAGCCCTTGGATGAAGATAAAGACGATGGTCGTCACCTCCCAACTTATCGGCAGGTACGATTTAAAGTAAAAATAGGAGTGTAAAAACACCACAAAGTCTGAGTTAAATCATGCTTAGATTTCGACTTGTTGACTCAATTGATAGTTGGCTGGTGTCACATGAACGAAACAAACGCTCAAACTGATGACAGATTGCTGGATGTGCTGACGAATTATTCCAATTAAAGTATGGTGTACTGGTCCTAATGTGACGATTCAAACGTCTTAGACTGAACAACTAGACTGATGAGTGGTATCTTTTAGTCCATGAATTAATTGTTACCAAAAAACTTGAATAACTGTTTGTTATATGAAAACAGAATGTACTACTTTTTATCTTTCTTGAGGTCTGTATTCATCAATTTTTGTGTGTGATTTAATTTCTTTCAGACATTATCTCGCCATTCTTCAAGGTTGTCCTTAGATGAAGTGGCTAGTATACAAAGTGCATGTCGGGAAGCTTTATCCGTGGCAAGTGTACCACGTGATGATGACGTATTTGAGGATGCTGAAGAAGAACTTCATAGCACCGACGGTATAGAAGAACACCTTTCTATCTATTAACGCAGTAATTCTGTTTATGGATCTTTTTTAATTTCCTACATATTCAGATTTACAGAAAAAATTGATTCAGTTGAAGACGTTACTTCGGAAATTTCTTCAACAATCAGAAATGCGAAGCGACTTCTCAATACGTGGGAAAAGTGTTTCGTTGAATCAGGAACACAAAACAGCTTTTTCACATCCCGACACGGAAAGTCGCGCCACTCTTAAAATAAACAAACTACCATATGGATTGGATTTTTGTGCGGTATTTACGCGCATTTGTTGTTTTATACAGGAAATCTTATTCAGCGCCGCTGACTACTTCGAGATTGGAACAGCACTCATTTGTGCAGAAATCCCGCGTTTATTGCACGCTCTTCCCACGAGTCAACCGCTACGTAGCCAGCTGGGGAGTGTCGGGAGCCGCAGGTCCCGCCTTGGCATTTCGGAAAGCATTTTATAAAAGTTAATCCAAGGGGCAAAAAATATCCAAAGGACAAAAAACTTAGTGACAATTGTGTGTAGCAATTGCATACGATGCTATTTCTTTTTCTCAAAAAACTGAACAATGAATATGCGCTGACAATGAATTAATGTCCTACTTTTGTCATGAGTGAAAAGATTAAATTGTGTAAACGAAGACAGTTTAATTATGAAGTCTCCCTTATTTATTGACTTGTAGAAAACGAAAAGGGTTGAGAAACTGCCGGAACTCAGGACGTTTTACTCCGACAAACGGCCTTCGCTCGAAACGCCGGTTTTTCTACACCTAAGTTCCGGCATTTTCTCAACTCTTGGTTTTCTACAATTTGTTGAAAACTGCCCACGCAGCACTCTACTTTTACATCCTTACTCATTGAACCGCTTACAGATGTTTTTAAACGAAACACCCTTCCTCGTCACCATTCTTACCGTTGGCTCTCCCGCTTATAAAATCCTGGCTACGTATTCTGTGTGCTGTAGTGATAGCAGTTAGAATTGACATTACCTGAAAATGAAACGTGTTGTGTTTATTCCGTTTTCTGGCAGTCTCATTTTATGGGGTTTTCCCCCCCATTTTATTCTACCCTAACCATGCTTAGTTAAATAGCTCTATTTTCTTCTACCAACGAGACCGCCCAATAGTGGTACGATGTCAGGCAAAATAGTACTTCAAGTCAAGTTTTATTTGGTAAGTTTTATTTTTAAAAATGTCGTTTTTTCTTAAATATGTCTGTTTAGATGAAGAAGAATGGTTCTTAGCTGAGGATAAGTTACCCGACGAAACAAACAGACCAGATCCCGTTCCAGTTTCTCCTCTCAGGTTTGTGTCGCATGTGGGCCCGTAGTCCAGTCGTAACACACACAGACGGTGAAGCCGTCCCAGGCCCTGTCCGCTTTTCAAAACCCTTACAAAAATTCTATATTATATTTAGTTTTATTCTACTTCGAAAGTATTTACGTACGTATTTTTAGGTCTCAAATATAAATTCTGCAAATTTCGGGAAACTGTACCGAGCCACCTCAAGTGCTACAGTTGATATTCGAATTTAGCATTGCTTTAAGAAGGATCTTTACTTCATTTTCTTTTGTCGCATGGTTCTTATCCTATTCATGTTTCAGTAAATCCGAGAATACGACGAGAAGTGATGAAGTGACCCTGTCTTGCGATTTTTCGATCAAAAAGGTGGGTACATGTGCGCCTGTTTTTTTAGAAATGGTTAATACTTTTGCGTGTTCACTCTAGTTTCTCTAACAAAATTTCACTTGCCATTTTGCGAATGAATCAGGTCTACCATATGAGAAAATATTCCTTTTCAATTTGTGAACAGGGCGTAAATACTGGAGTGTGGGTTGGGTATCATACCTCCCAAATTTGTAGAAAACCCACAAAATCCAAGCTAAATAAAGAATTTCGCATTTTTCTGGAAAAATTTGGTCTGGTACAGTCAGATATTAAGGATACAGGTCTGGTACAGTCAGAATATTCGGGCAAGTCAAATTGAATACCCACCAAATCAAAATGGATTAGGTAAGCCTTTGTATGTGAATTGAACATTTCATATGTGCTATTAATTTTTCGGTGTGAAATTAAATGTTCGCATCTGAAACACATCAGATACAGCAAGGTTTCACATGTAAAATTTTAACCATATGTGAGTCAGGTATTTTACATATAAAAATGTTCCAATTCTCATTTTTGAAATGAATATTGCATGTACACGTGCAAATGTCCCTATTCCATATGTATTTCACCTGTGAGACAGTATGCGGAAAGGGCATGGAAGAGCCCGAAAAGTTGGAAGAGCACAAAGATAGCAAAAAAATTATAACTTCTCAATTACAAATTCACTCGAAGCAGTTAGCTAAATGTGACTTTGGAATGAAATAAATGAAATGGCCGATCTTACTGCGGTCTTCTTGCACCTTACTGCCTAAGACCACAGTAAAATGCAAGATCAGAAGTTTGGGTCATTAGACGAGAACCTATATACTATAATATGACGTTAAATTTTATTAGGATCTATCCGAATTTGCGCAAATACGCTCTTAACTTCTTCCTGTCCATATAGGTCCTCAGTGACCTATGGAGACTTTAGCATTTTACTCTGGCTAACGCCAGACGATTTTACTCTGGCTAACGCCAGACGATTTTGCTCTGGCTAACGCCAGACGATTTTGCTCTGGCTAACGCCAGACGATTTTACTCTGGCTAACGCCAGACGATTTTACTCTGGCTAACGCCGGACGATTTTACTCTGGCTAACGCGAGACGATTTTACTCTGGCTAACGCCAGACGATTTTACTGGTCAAGGGGAAGGTCCTCGGACAGGAAAGAGTTAAATAGCTGAATTACTTTTGCAGTCCCGAAAATTTTTATCCTGCTAGAGAGGGCTACTGCATGGCAAAGAAACAAAATCGTCCACCGTTGTTGTCTGAACGTGGAGAAAGTCAATTCGCTATTGCTGTTAACTGCTAATGTATGTATTCTGCAGGTTTCCGTAATGTTTAACAAGATCGTGGAAGGCGTGGACCAACCTTACATCAATCTTACCATTAGTGAACTTGGAGCACAAGTGTCATTATTGGAATGGGAGATGAGAGTTGGAACTAAACTGGGATCAGTCCATCTTGTAGACTTCTTGTTTAAAGGTTTCATATTAAATCTCATTTTTCATGCCTTATTAAGGTGGTGATGTATAGGGCGATTGTTAACGAAGATTTTTAACGATATTGCACTAAAAATTGTCGTTAAAAATCATCCCGTGTTACTTCACCTTACAATCTACACAATGTTGTGAGGATCGTCGCGACTGCATGACCAGGTGGAAAACGTAACCTTATAAATATTAAAGCCAAGCGAAGGATTTTAAGTAGACCCGTAACGAATTTATAATACTGGAAATTTAAACATATTTATTCAACTAGCATTTCGTTGCTACGCGTGCAACATCTTCAGAGTATCTAATTACAAGTCTCGACTTAAACAACAGTGATATATTACAAGAACAGAACTGACAGGATGAGATAAGCATGGTAACAGGAGAGTGGAGGGGAAGGAAGGAAAGAAATCAAATCAAAGTTAAAGGATACGATCTAATGTTTACATTGAGTAAAGGTTTAATCTTTTCAATAAGCAAACTGTCGTGAAGTAGCTCAAAAGCAGAGGAACAAGAACTTAGAATCCTCTAAAGAAATAGGATGATGAGCGATTCTACGGTGTTTGACAGTGAGGTGACAGAGTGTGGATTGCCAGTGTATGGGTGACATCCCCATTTGTTCGGACGTGCGCGTGTATAATTGGCGTGTGGTAACGCCAACATACAAAGACCGACAGCTTTGACTTTTTGTCGGTCTTTGCATGTTGGCGTTGTTTTAATTTCTTTCCTTCCCTCCTTCTCCTCCACTCTCCTCCTATTACCATGCTTATCTCATCCTGTCAGTTCTATTTTTGTAAGATATCACTGTTGTTTAAGTCGATGCTTGTAATTAGATATTCATTTACTCCAAACATTTGGCATATTTCCAGAATTGTGAGTTCGTTGTCGGTTCACTTAAAATCCTTTGCTAGGCTTTGATATTTATAATAATGTTGTGAGGATTTGACGCTAGTTCAAAGTTTTGCAACAACTTTACCGCGACAGTGGTGCATAAAAAATCCTTCAAGCGCACAATGTTACACGTATTGATTCTAGGTGAAACCTTGTTGCGTTAAAAGACGTAATCAAAAATCGTTCCTGTAACATCACCTTTACGGCCGGCAGTAGTCACTTGGACAATTAAATCAATTTGTAACGAAAGGCTCGTTCTTCAAGCTTTATGAAAACTCAGAAAAGTTGTGAGTTCCCCAACGGGAATCGAACCCGCG
>JBAHVQ010204682.1:0-12745 GCA_036872915.1 Nanipora kamurai
GTTGCTCGTTCTTGGCAAACATTCAATGCTTCATCACACTGACATTTAAGAATCTTTATATTTATTGATCTGATCAAACATAGCGTTCGACAGAGAAATTACTAGTACAGAACTGGAAAATTGAATGGTATTCCCACCTCACGTGTAAAAGACCAAGGGAAGAAGCTGGTAGATCATCAACCTTCCGTTTCCATACTATACAGAGGATGCAGTCTGTCTTTTTTTCCATCTACTACAGACCTCTGCGCGTCATACTGTTTCACTTTAATTTGCAGGTCTCCTCTGTACAGTTTTTTAATAAATCTTGTCGGGCGCCACATCAAACACCCTCTTCTCCCGATGACAATATACATGTAGTGTTACGAACCGCGTAACAAGAACGGGTGAATTCACCTATGTGCTTCAAAAATAATTTTATTTTCAAAAGAAAAACTTAAAAGCAAGTATTAGTACAAACAATTTATAGTTCTAATTAGTTCCTAAGAGAAGCCGAACTTATCTGTCTGCTGGCAGTTTTGGTAGAGGCCCAATATGTGAAGTTTGAACAGCGATCTCTTCCAGTTCTTCTATTAGCTCTTCTTCTGGCTCTTCTTCTACAGTCCTTTGTAATAGCACACTTCGCCCAGTAGCAAAACCTTTTACAACTCACTCACAGCCGAAGGTGAGGCTTCTCATTTTATAGTTTCTAGAGGTCCTATTTTTAGTTATTTTATGTAATGACATAATTACGTAATGTTTCTAAAATTACATTGTTTACATAATTTTAAAATGCTGTGTCATTGTGACCATTCTTGATTTTACATTAATTAGTAAGCACACTAGAACGTTCTACCTGAAGCTATTTTTATTATATTACATAATTTAAATCTATTTACGGAAACATTACACAACTATTCTAGAAGCTTCTATTAGGGAAGTTATTTTTTACACACGAGTAAGGAGACATGACGTAATGTTATTCGATAATGGTCTAGACGGGGGTGTCCACACGTAACAATAGTATGCTGCCCAGAGAGAAGAGAGCTTGGGAGGATCATCGGTCGATTTTCTGCACATGCCCAGTCTAACCGGAACCAGGTTTTCCTCATTCCGGCAATGGATTATATTAATGGATTTTCCGGCTCCTCGCGAACGAAGGCTTTGGGATTATCTGGAATGAGATTGGAGCTCTGATCTGCTACAAAAACTTGATGCAGACCTGGCATTTAGATTTTGCTCTGAGTTTTTGCTACAGCAACTGGGGGCAGTCCCAGCGTTTTACTGTACTGTGATTGGTCACCGCAACTACGTTATTATACAACACATACGTTATTAAAGTAAATGGTTTAAACCTAGGAGATACGTTAGGTGTTCGATGTTGTTGACAGCTGCTAAGGCTGTCGTAACGTCAGTCACTTATCAACAGTTTTTCTCAAAACTACACAACCCTGCACGATCAACTTTCACTAGCATGTAACATATGTTATTAGATGGAGGTTAGGTGAGAGTCCGACATGAGTTATCAGCAGAGATACAAATAGGGACCTCATGTTCTGATCAATCACCCCTGATGAAGAGACTAGACAGGAGTGTCGAAACGCTGGGTCATGAACGGTAGTTATTAAAGCTACATTCAGAACATTTTAAGCCAGAGTAGCCATGATTTATTAAGGAATTTAAGAAGTTCGTTTAAAGTGGTTTTCCTTACCCTGTTGCAGAGACGTGTTAAACATCTTACTGACCTCTCTTTCTTGGTTCATATTGTAAGTTACAAGATACTCATTTCCCCCCACTTAATTTCGTACACCGCACTCATTGTACTTGGGCCATGATTCGACGGTGTAAAATCTATCCATAGCTTGCAGTAAGGACCATAAACTCAATTAACAAGTCGCGTATGTTATATACCTAAATTATTGTGACCACACTGCACGTGGGTTTTTGTAGCACGCGAAGGCAGTGATGTTGTCTGATTAAAATTTATTTGGTCAGATGTGGGTAGAGTATGCCTTAGTTTGACTTTACACCGCAGGTTTTTTCTGCGTACTTCAGTTTCCTTTTGCAGGAGCACGAGGCCCATTAGGCCGGACCTCCAACGAGAACAGCGTAGTTAGCTGGTAGACTTAATTATATTTTGATCACTACTAAATCATGCCAATAAAAATTACCTAAAATTTTCCAGGGTTTTAAATTCATGTACATGTGCGGTAACCTGGTTTGCTAAAAATTTTCCTTTCAGAAAATGAAGATATTCCTTTAAAACGACAAGTTCGCTTAAAGTTTAATTGTTTTTTTGTCGTACACCCCACGTTCAGTAGATTTAACTATTGCTCTCTTCTCTTCTTTACTGTTGGGGGTTTAAAGTACTCCCCTGATTGTTGACTCGCGCTTATTTTCATTGCTCACCAGGTTGTTTGTGTTTGTCTATTCCAGGTGTGGGTCCTTATCTGAGTATCTATGAAACTATAAACGGAAACAGAGTCGTCATTCAAAGAACTTTTCACACTCAACGTATACACTGCATTAGAGGTACAAGAAAAGTATCATGTATTGTAATGAAATATCTGGGATACGACAGATGGCTTCAGATATTAATTTTTTATGTAGATCCTTGCGATTCTGGCCAATTTTTTTTACTTTTGCCTTCGACGTATGTTCTCACTCATGTCGCTACTATATTTCGGAGCCTGTTTCTCAGATAAGGTCCATCCCTCTGTCTTGTCCTTTGTTTTGGCCTTATACTTACGGCCCAGTCTTTTGCGCCTCTTGATTGAAAGTTTTTCGATATGGATCGGTTGCATTGAATCCCTTGAGATTCATGATCAGATGACAAACAGGCAGAGACCCAGATTTGTATAAGTACTAGTCAAAGGATTAGCCATTTGAAAATTTTATAGGTCAATGGCCAGCTGTACAAGGCCAGTCAGCCAGAGGGAAGTTGCCAAGATTTGCCTCGCCCGTGATCTCAATAAATAAAATATTAAGTAAAAATATTTAAAACAAAGGTTGATGAGAATTGTAATTTTTATTAGATGTGATTAGCCGATATGCAGGTGGATGCTGTAAACTGGCCAGTCAAATCACTCATCTTATCAATGAGAGCTTTTTAGTTTCAATCTTCCATGTGTACTTTCGGTGTAAAATAATAGTAAACCACTATTCAAAAGACAGAGTGGGTGCTATCTTTTGCCAGAATTTTTCTTCAAATTGTTTTTTTTCAATCTCTGTATTTAAAAACACAAGCAAATGCGAATTGGTGAGCGGGTAGAGCGAACACTGATACAAAAATATTATCCACTTTGGTGGAGGTCACATTCTACTGATGGTGGAGATTGTAAACGACCACTAACAAAGCCGCCATTACGTCGCGTGATCTTGAATTCCCGTCTTTATATCAATCTAAACTTTTGAGTCACTATCTGATGTTATGTTTTGACAGTTGGTGATGTGAGTGATCGAACAACCATTGTCGTCTGCGGTGGCAAGGCTGCAAGTGTTTTATGCTTACAGGAGTCTTCGGATATCAGGTTTGTTTGTTATACTTAATGCTTTCACCGTTAAAGTAGGTGCTTATTTTTATATTAATTGTCTATTATTTGGGCGATATCCTGGACATTCGTGCAGTATGATTGCCTGTAGTAGCCTGAGTTTTTTGCGGTATCAGATCACGGTCCGAAGAATATTTTTTGCCGCTACATTAGTTTAAATTTGGCCTCTAAACTTTTTTAAAAACAGCAATTCTTTAGCATAATTTTTGTACCATTTAAAAACGGGTAGAAGTATTTTGTCGGGTATAAACTTCCAGGCGAAGCCGAGTAAAAAAAGCCGAAATATAAAACAAATATACACTATACTACACTCTGTAGATTGAGTTTGCTCGTATATAAATATGCTATTTGTCGTTTTTGGACGGTATGGTGTCGTAGGGATTTCGCCCTGTGGTAATTTCGCCCTACCCTTGGTGATAATTCGAGAAATATTTCCCTCCTATATATGAACGGTAACTTTCGGTAACGAACGATCTGAGAAATAACGAATGATCTGAGAAATTAGTCCAGTCTCTGCATGGCCTTTCGAAATCATTCTCGACCGTATGTACGTTTTGTGAGTTAGCCATTAGCAAGTTGATCCTTGACTTGTATCTCTAAACTCTCTTCTGAATTGCTCGACAATTCTGTTACCTCATCTGTATCTAATACGCTCTGCCTTTTTTGTAAAATTTCTTATTTTTTAGTAAAAAGTTGCTTCTTCTTCTTCTTACCATAAACAATAAATAAATACATTGACCCAGAAATGATACGAACGCGTCTGTAAATAACCAATGCGCATGCTTAAACAAGAAAATACATGGTTTTCGCATAATGTTCTTTCTACTCTGCTAACGAGGAGATATAGGAGGCTCTGCTGGCAAGGTATTGGCAAACATTCAAAATAGCCAGAAACTCCCAAAATTAATCAGTCCAAAACTCTGTTGCACTGCGTTATCTCGTTACTGTCGGAGGAAATTAAAACAACTAGTCAAAAACTTTTGTTAAACATCATATTACGCGTGCGAAGAAACACTTCTCTGACGATGCAGATTTGAAAAAACTTAATTCGAACGCGAAACTCGAACAGGAAGTGGGTCAACATAAGAGTTGAGAGTACTATTAGTGAACAATTTATCAATTTACCTTCCTTGAAATAGCACAACAGGATGTCCTCAAAATACTCTTAACTTTGTTACCATATAAAGTATCAACTAAAGATAAATTACCGGTGTCAAAAGAAGTAAGTGCGACGCCGAAATAACTTAATATGCGTCACGTGTTGGAATTTCGCTTGGTTTGGCAAAATTTATTACACTTGGCGAAATAACTGAGGTGGTACGACAAATTCACAACACTCCTATTGAAAGATCAAGAAAAGAATTAACCCGTTACGGGCACTGTGGCCAAATGACAACATATTAATTTTACTCTGGCTGACGCCTAGCAATTTTACTCGTCAAGGGGAGACCTCCTGAAAACCTGCCCGATAAAGAGTTAATGAGTCTCACTGAAGCCTGGTTCACCCACCATGGTATTTTGAATCTGTGCGACCTTCCTGTAGCCACCTGGATTTTTCAACCGCTAAAACCTTTAAAGAACTAAGGCTAAACAGAAAGTCGTGAGACTATACGGGTCGCTAAATTGTGAGTGTTTTTGTTTCTGTTATGATTTTAATGCAGCGTTTACAGGAGGACTCTAACGTCGAACAGTTGAGGTATTCCCGACGATTAAATTGTTATCGAGTTTCATTGGAATATTAAAATCTGTTTAAGATCCAGGTCGTTATGGATTCACACGGAATTCCAGTTGAAAGGTTTTCAAAAATTTCAGTCGCCGAAACAAATCTTTTAAACAATTCTACAGTAGAACAAGGCACGAAAAACGGTCAAACAATGGTCATAAAAGTGGAATCAAACAAAGTAAACAACCCTGACCAGGACTTACTAAATGCCTGAAGCAAATCTACAGTGAATCGCACTGAATATCTTTTACGCATGCACATAAGCACAAGCGGCCCTTGTTTCGCCGTTTATAAATTTTGCGTTATACCGGCAATGCTTCTTTAATTATCTCCCCCACATATTCCAAGTTCTTTCACAATAATATTTAACAAATCCATTACAACAGGCATGTATCCTTGTGATTGGAAGGTTGCAAGAGTGACTCAGTTTCAAAAAGGGTATAAATTCTAAAATTGATAATTATCGGTCCTTGTCCATTGTTTCATTGTTTCAATTCAAAGTCGTCTTGAGAGAACTTACAAAGCAAAAGAATATACAACTTTCAAAGCAAAAGAGTAAAATATGCATGCTAATGTAAATTTGAACTTTTGGGGGGATCAAACAGAAAAACAGAACAAATAAGCTTGGAACAAAAAGCAATGTGCTGAGAACAAGCCAGTGTCACAGGCAAAACGTGAACCTGGGACTATTGAATCTACAAGTTAACTTCTCATTACCCTAGGTTGCTCATTTATCTTTACATTATACCAGGAGGTACTGATTTTTGTGCCTACTGTCGCACCTTTCATGAGCGGTAGCCACATAGTCGGTGTATATCTTGGTTGATCGACCATTTTACTAAAATCCCAACGGCTCCACTCGCAGTTGTCGCCGAAGATTCGCGCTGTAATCGAGCAATGCTCGTCCTGTACGGAAGGGCGAAATTTTTGCGTGAATCTTTTGATAGTTTTTAGCAGGTTTGTCGAGTGCTTAAAGACGACAAGTTCAGAATACACCTCTCATTTTCAGTAAGGTTTTCATCTTCAAAAGGTATGAAAAGTATTAGTTTTATAGTTGTTTTGAAAATAGAATTGATGAATCATTGTTTGTTTTTGCTGAGCTTATATGCACGCTCATTTTTGTCGCAACCTACTTCGGGCACGTTGTTCGTTAATGTCATTCGATTGCTCACTTCAAAAGGACACAAAAAACGGTAAAAGGTTAATTCAGACTTTCGTGCGAAATATCTAAATCTAGTTATTTTTTGAAGGTGGAAGACGTTTAACTCCTTCAGTGCCACATCTCTCTTTTTGACGAATAAAAACGTCTGATGGTAGCCACAGTAAATTAAGAAAAGTCCCACGTAGCAGGGAAGGTGTTCTTTGCTTTGGTAAACATTGCTCTTCAATTGCTGCCCCCTTCGCACGCTCTAATGCAGTTTTGAACGATAACCGTATAAGTAATTGCAGTATAGACAAATTGTATATCAAGCAATAGTATCTTAGTTGAAGATTATAATATCACCATAATAAGAACTATTGCTGCATGGCCTTAGCCGACCGTAATCGGGCCTAAACAGTTCTTCGATTTTGGCGAGCCAGCCATTCGGCATCGGCCAAGTAGACTTGGGTTGGTTTTACGTATATCCCTACATGACAAGACAGTGGTCAATATACTGTATCTTAGATGCTGAAATAGCCCCTTCAAAGTTTGTGTATATAGTTAAATTCTGTGTTCATTTTATGGTGTCTCAGTTGCTGCTGCTATAGGTTATATCGCACTAAATTTAGATGCTGGAAATAACACTGTAGTTGCTTTTACAGACACTTGGATGTACCAGGTGTGCGCTCTCACAGTCACACAACTAATCCCGTTACTCTTTTTTTGCATTATAGTATACGAATCCAAATTCTCTTTTATTGACTTTATTTAAGCACGGTACTATTTCACCCGCAAGATATTAAATTACATTAAAGAAAGAAAGAAAATTAGTGTTGTTCCAGGAGACTGTTTTGTTAATAGTATAATTTTTTTCCATCCTGTGAAATATTGTGGAAACTTTAGCTGAATTATTTTTGTTTATTGTCCAGGTGGCCTTTTTTTGCTTATACCGACGTTTCAATATAGCTGTATAAAATGCTTTACTCATTTAGTCAAGGATACATCTCCTTACCAAACGAAGGATCGTTTAGAGTGTTGAAATTTATTTAGTGAAAGTGTTGCTAGGGCGTCGCCGAACAACGTATTTCACCCTCCATAACGCACCCGAAGATAGATGTTTTATTGACACATTCGACATTTTAACCAGAACCATGGCGCGACATTAATTTTTAGTAGGCGAGTGGCATAATCATCAGCAAAAAAGCTTCAAAAGCAATTGGGGCCATAAAACGTATTAAACGTTATGTATCTAAGGAAAATGTGAATGATATTTATAATGCTTTGGTTAAACCACATCTTAACTACTACTCATTAGTTTGGGAAAACTGTCGCGAAACATTACAACAGAAACTCCAAAAACTTCAAAATAGAGCAGCTAGAGTCATAAGTGGTGACAGTTACGACACCTGTTCAAAAGATGTATTAAAGAAATTGAACTGGAAACCACTTAATTATCATCGACTTCAACAAATACTTGTGTTAACCCACAAGATATTACAGAAGAATGTTCCTACAGCCTTAACTAAATTATTCAATATTTCTGAAAATGAAATGTCTAATCTTCGAAGCAACAACAACACGCTGACGTTATCAAAACCCAGAACAAATGCAATGAAGCACAGTTTCAGTTATCGAGCTGCCAAGGTCTGGAACACTTTGCCATTAGATCTTAGAAATACGTTTTTATCAACGGAAAATTTTAAGAAGAAACTACAAGAGGACATGCGTGATGAAAACAGCAAAATTTTATCACATTTAAGTTATTGATTTTGTAAATACATACACAGTAATGTAGATAATTAGATGTAGTTTTTTATTAATTTTATTCATAATTTTATATTGTTAGTAATATCATAGAAGTAGTTAGTAGTTGTATATGTAAGTAGATTAATCGTAACTATAAAGCATAGAACATATTGGACGCACGGCCCTATGAAAAGCAACAACTTTATTCTAATTTAAATATATTTTATATTTTTTAATGTTGATAGGCTACCGTGGTTAAAGAAAGTTAAATAATAAGAAAATAATAATTAAAAAACAGTAGGTAAAATTTGAAATTTGAAGCATTTTGCAGTTTGTATTGAGTAGATTTGATTATAGTTTTCTTTTTTGTGATTGAAAACATCGCTCAGACGATCGTTCGTTCATAGTATGGACGTCGTTTGACGTGAGATTTCTCCGGTTGCAACTGTTGTTAAATTAACATTGATAAAATTGTCTTTACACCAAGCCGAGTTAGATTTAATTCGAACGGAAGAAAATCCGTAATAATTCCCATATATTTCACGTGGAATCTGGGCATCATTCGTCCTAGGGATAGGTTTGCGTTTACTCCCCTTGTGAGGTACATCTGTTTTCCCCAATAAAAATAACAAACGCCCGTAATGCACAATAATTAAGGGGGATCCACTATTTTAGTTAAGGTGGATATTTTGACTGTTTACACCCTTTCTTCGGTGTATTAACGGTATTCGTCGGTACGTTATGTTTCTTTGATTACGTGTTTGTAGAAAGCGATAATGTTATTATGAAATTAATTATTAAATTTGTAATAATTTATAATAGTTTTTGTTAATCGTTATCTATTATTATTTAAAATAAGCTGGTAATAAATATTCCACCTTCGGGGAAATGTAAAATAGAAATACTGAAATCTGGTAAATTATTTCCCCTTCCCACTACCCTAAAGACATTACTACGACTGTTGATACGTTACCAATATCGTGTCGAACATTAACTCAAAGTAAATTCACTCAGATCAACTCAAATTAATTTTTTTTTGTTTTCTCATGGTTAGCTGTTACGGCTGACCAAGCACCAACGGAAGAGTTCTTAGTTTTGGAATTGCCTAATTCAGTGTTAGGGGACGATCTCACTGGAAACGAGCTTTATATATAAAAATATATTAATTTGAAGCATTTCGGTTGAGATGGAATTAATACTGTTTTCAGATTATCCGATATTGATTTTGATGCAAAGTGTCGACGAAAAACCTGTGTACAGTACTAAAACAAACTGTACAGAGCATAAGAAAACCCATTTTTTTTATTGCAAAACACTTGAGGCATTCTATTTAATTGATTGCGTGAAAATGAACATTTAACTAGGAATAGCACTGATTAGCAAGTCGCTGCCACATCATGCTTAAAATGTTCTGTTTTGAGAGGCACTACTGCACATTAATAGCTTTTAACTCATTTGCTTATTTTTGTCATTGTAAACAGTGGTTGAAAAGTAAAGCCTTTATATTTTAAGGACAATGCAGTGTGCTTTAAATCTTTTGTCGATCTTTGAATTCATGCAAATGTTGTAGCGTTTTTTATATAAATAATCATTGAAGTAAAAAACTATTCCTAGTTAAATTGCTTTCATGTACTTTTCTTGTCCTTTTCTTTTCCAGTCAAATGCAGAATTCCTATTTATGTAAGAAAGGGACTCTGATTCTGTGCACCAGGTTAGGGACATCAAGGGACATTGTCATGGACAATTACCCTTCACGGCTTGAGAAATACGAGCAAATCTATCCACATAATTAAAATAACGTATGCAGTGTCCAAACCATGAATTAGCTGTGCCCTTTGCTGTACAGTGACGGTTCACAATAACACTTCTCTTACGTAGAAGATTTTGCAATGGAAAATTTTGTTAGAGCAGGTTAAGATATTAATTATACAAAAGACAAAGTTATTTTTCCGTTTTCCCCTGGCATACGTGTGGGTTGTTTTTTGTCTTTAAATTTGTACGAAGAAATGAAAAAATGGTAGTTTGCTATCTTATTCTTGATTGAAATGTGTGGTACCATTTCTCAGAAATACTTACCAACGTTACTGTTCAAGAATCATTCTCAAGGTAACAGGAAATCAACACTGGGATCCGTAAACCCGTAAACGCGAGTTCGAATCCCACTCCAGTCACGCAACTGTTCCAATCATGATCATTTCTGCTACTGTTATTTTGAGGATAATTCTGATATATAGAACCGAAACGCTGTACATCCACGTGGATAAGGATTAAGTTATCGCGAGATTTCTCTTATACTTACAGTACTGATCATAATTATTCGAACACCTTTAGTTTTTTTATTTATTAGGACATCAAAACCTCTGTGAGCCTCTGAGCCTCAGGCATGTTTAAAAATGCATGCAATGCAGACTTTCAACCCTCATGGTATTCACTCATGCATGACAAATAGTATAGGTACAAATAATTGAGACCACGTACCAGACGTGACCATTTGCTTGCCTTTTCGAAAGACGCATGGGTGAGTGTAAAGAACTTACTACAGAGCAAAGAGCAAGGATAAAAGCACTTAATGATGCAGGTTGGTCATACAGAGAGATTGCTGCCGATTTAAAGTTCTTAAATGTTCTTTGAGCACGATAAACTACACCATAAACAAAATCCAAACCACAAAATCGTGTGCAAATCGCCCCAGAACTGGACGCAAAAGAAAACTTTCGAAAAAGGATGTCCATGCACTCAAGTTGCTTAGTCTTAAAGATCGCGAGAAGTCTTCGAGACAATTCTGTGATGAAATCAATCATACATTACCTGAAGCGACCACCAATTACTGCATCAACAACACGACGATATTTGCGCGAACAAGGACTAGTTGGCAAGGTAGCTGTTAAGAAACCTTTACTAAGACGACAGAACAGAATAAAATGCTTAAAATTTGCAAAACAACATAAAAATTGGACCAAGGATGAATGAAATGGGGTATTATGGACTGACGAATCAAAGCTCGAACTGTTTGGCACTAATCGAAGGGTTTATGTGCGGCGACGAAAAGGTGAACGGCCTATTGATGACTGTATTTCCCTCACAATCAAGCATGGAGGTGGGAATGTTATGGTTTGGGGTTCTATTGCTGGAACCGGATTGGGCGACTTGGTGAAAATGGATGGGATGATGGACAAAAAGGTGTACCATAATATACTCGTGAGGCATGCTGTACCACCGGGGCATCGCCTAATTGGTAATAATTTTGTTTTTCTAGAAGATAACGATCCTAAACACTCTTCAAACTATTGCAGAAACTATTTAAGGAGAAAAGAAGCTTCAGGTGTTTTAACAGTCATGAATTGGCCAGCACAAAGCCCAGACTTGAATCCTATTATGCAAATTTGGGAGCTAGTTGACCGTAAAATTGATAAATCGCGTGTGACAACTAAAGAAACGCTTTTCTTAGAACTTAAACGATGCTGGGAAAGCATTCCTGTTGACGTTCTTTAAAAATACATTGACACTGTGCCTGAACGTTGTCGAGCCGTCATAAAAGCCAACGGTGGCCACACCAAGTATTAAATTTAAGGCTGTTAAACTGTATTTTGAAGAGTGCATCACTTTGTACAGATAAATAAAGTTTTCAATGTCCTTGTGACTCCAAAATTTGCGATAAATTGATCATTCACTTGTAAACAGATGTTACTTTGAGGTGTTCGAATAATTATGATCAGTACTGTACATGGAATATTACGAATATAGTGGTTCGAGTTGACTCGATAGCTCAGCTGTCCAGAAATCTGAAGATCCAAGTTTCAATTCGAACTCGATCCAATTAATATTTCAAGTTGACTTTTGCAGTGTAGATTAATCATGAAACCGAAAATAATGCAACAATTACCATCATGTTAACAATGGATAATTAGACAATTTATAGGATATCTGTAATGTAGAAAATTACTTCATATTTGCCTCCGTGAATAATTCTCCACAAATAATAATGTTTAATAAAAGAAATAAATTTACATAAATGGCCGTAAAATCACTTCGTATCACTCGCTTCAAAAAAAAAATGTGTTGTCGCCTGAAAGGCCAAACTCGATTCTTGGGTTTGCGCCCGTTCGCGGGAATCTTCTACACACTCCCTCCATATGCATTCTGCTCTAGATGCATATGTTCTTTATGTAACTATTTTACCTACAGTCCAACAAGGTCCTGTGTAACTTTAACATGTTAATAATGAATGTCAACGAAAAGAAATACACTGTTCCCACTAATTGTTTTCTGCATTTACAATTCATCTTCTATTTCTTGGATTTGTCTTATCAGAGCGTTCGCAGTAGCTGCCACTTCTCGTTTGGATCGAAATTCAGTTGCTTCAGGATTTAGCTTCTCCACATTCACGTTGGGTTTAGTATCGCAAGCTAACTCAAGGGGATACAATAATTGAACTGGTCTTTCTAATGCTCCCTTCCCCGTCTTGAGCTCGACACCTCGAATAACTCCGTCCCTCCCAACGAAGGTTTTGCTCACTACAGCCAAGTGCCAAGTTCCTCGATTCTTGGAATCTCCCTTCACGATAACTACGTCGCCTTCCTTCGGCTGAAATTTGCTCACTTTATGTGT
>JBAHVQ010204693.1:0-12742 GCA_036872915.1 Nanipora kamurai
AAGACATCAAGAAATGGTGCAAATATGTCTCCGAAGCCTGCTACATAAGAAATATCACCTATCATAGGGCCATCAAAATCAGTCCTTATGAAGCAGTCTATGGCTTTAAGCCTCACAGAGAGAAAACCTCAACACTTGCTGAAACAGGCACACAACGACAACAATTAACAGAAACTACACAATATTTAGAAACTGACCCTACTGACAAACGACTAAAATCTCCAGAAGATGATCAGTTACTGGCAGACCTACCCCCTAAACGACAAAAGATAATTGAAAGCCAAGCTAATTACAATAAAGCTATGCTAGATCAAACAAGTAAAAAAGAGGCAAGGAAAAGCAAATTTAAAGTTGGGGACATGGTCTCCATAAAAATTAACTGTGTTGATAAAACCACACAATTGCACCCCAATTTTCTCCTTGGAAAAATCCCAGCCTTCCAAAACACTTATGCTAAAGTTGTAACGCAATTCGGAATAATGAGCACTTTAATTGCTTCGTACAGACTCAATTCCTGCACAGCCACAAATGTGAAACTGGTTTTATACAAATAAACTTTCATTTTCAGCTGCCTGCAAAAAAGTTCACTCTGCTGAAAAGTACCATTCAAATGTAATCTATGTAGTTTACAACCAGTTTCTTTGCGAATTGCTGTTCAAATAAAATGTAAAGCAATTGCAAATATTACAATTTATGAACCTTTTATTTATTATGTAATAATTGTGACTTAAAATATGAATGACTGCAACTTTATTAACAACCTATATGTCTATTAGATATTAATGTAACAACGGGCATTTGTTTCCTAAATAGTCATATCAGATGTTAAAGGGGTACCGTGTCACTTTTCAAATACCTATTCTACTGTCACCATTCATTCCAAAGAATAAAAATTAAACATTTTCGTTACCATTAATACGAAAACCTCGCATTTTCGATTGTAACTCTGACCCTAACCCTAACCCTAACCTCAACCCTAACCTCAACCCTAACCCAAACCCTAACCCCAACCATGCCTGTACATACAGTATTTTAACTGAAAGACAGTAAAATAAGGCAATGGTTCATAACTTGTACCAACAACAAGTTCAAATAAAATTTGAACCAGTTCAAAAAAAAATTGTACTGGTTCGAGAAAAATTAAACTAGTTTAAAATTTTTTGAACCAGTTCAAAAAAAATTGAGCCACGGTTAAAATTGCCCAACAACAGATATTTTAGATGGATTTTGGTTGCAAAAATGAATTCACTAGCTTCGTAAGCCGGACATCAGATACAGATTTTTCTGAATTAATTCTGTAAAGTTTCATTTGTTTAGGTGGATGGGAATTAGCTTGCTAGACTGCTTATTAAAGCAATGTGATACGGAGGTATTCTTGGAAAATTGCTTGTCATGGCTGAAAACTCTTGCACGGATCCTGCAAGTAAGTTATTGTTGGTAAAAAGATGGTTGATGGAACGAATATTGGTGGATGAGAGCGTGGCTCTTTAAAGGACATAGTCTCGAAACTCTTCGCTCTAAGTTCTTGTTCTCTTTTTCCCGAACCACGATTCACGACGCCGTAGAATTTTTGTGTTGATAAAGCAATCAGCCTGTAGGAACGTTCTTGATAAGCCTCTATACCGTGCCATTTGATTATCGTTTGAAAAAAAATATTTCTGCGCACTGACGGCCCTTCCAGGATAACCTTAACCCCAACCTAGATCAGTTTTTAAGTGAAAGTTTCAATTCAGAACTCTTTAAAAATGTCAGTCTGGGGCAAAAAAAATTTAAAGGTAAGAGAAGAGGTTGCACATTAAAGTGATTGCAGTGCATGGCAGGTGAAAAACTGGTATCAGCGATTACATAGGCCAAGACCGTTTGCCAGTGATTTGGACCTGGAATTAATATAATTGAAGGACCAAGTTAAGAATTTATCAAAGCAACGTGCTGTCAGCCATGATGCAACGGCCTCAGAGAGAAATAAGGGAGCATCTGTTTAGTCACTTTGTGCAGGACTTCTCATTTCCTCACAATGGGGTTGCCTTGTGTCTAGCCAAATGTTGGAAATATTAAAAAGCGAGGGCAGGACATGACCATCGCTTTTCACAACTGGTGCCCGTACAAAATATTCAAGATACTCAGACCTAACATCAATAACCCTAATCAATACAAAACAGAAATTCCTCAACTACCGTATTCGCAGTGATTTAGAAAAAGTAGACATTTGAAGAAGTCTAAATGATTGCTCGAACAATGAAGATGAAGAAAGCCATATTTTCGTAAGTCTTAGTTTGCGTATTCGAGTGGTAAATACTGTGCCAATCGATAACAGGTGTATTCAGAAATGCTATTGTTTCAAAAATACAAAAGATAAAAAAATGACCTCCACAAAGACAAGCAAACTGACCTGCGTGGTTGCTGGATGCAGTATTGATGCACTGTTTCTACACATATTCCAAAGTGCCAGCGGAAAAAGGAGACCTTGGGGAACAACTGGAAGAAAACTCCTTATAAGTAAAAATAATATCTTACAATTTATTTGTAAAACCATACATCACATGTCTATCATGTTCTATGTATGAGCATTATAGTGTTATTTATCTCTTTTTGAATCGAAAACGTTACTAAAATTATATTATGATGTAAAAGGAGGTCTTTTAAATTAAAATTTAAAAAAAGATTCTTAAGTTAAGGAGGTCTTTTTAAATTAAAATTTAAAAAAAGATTCCCGGTCACCTGGAGTCGGTTCTTCAAAGCCTGGATAGTTTATCTGGTGGATAAGCGTGTGAGAAATACCATTCAAGCATTGAACAACTGAACTTAAATTTTACTCACTGAATTGGAAGATGACCACTGGATAGTTCTATTCACTAGCTGAAATTTAAGTTTGGTTCTTCATTGCATGAATATCACCCTTCCATCGTCTGGACTTACCCATCGGATAAGCTACCAGGCTTTGAAAAACCGACCCAGGTTATCAGTACATGTAACATGTTGGGTGTGAACATTAGGTGCAATAATTTTGTTTTACCAAAGCTTTTTTGTATGAATTTTATGATATTTCAGCAAGGAAAACAGAATGTCAACCTGTGTAAATATGTTGCAGACATATTGGGAAGAATGTTACCGTTTTCTGTCCAGGTGTGTATTGGATACATGTTGTCAATTTTATAATAATCAGTCTTAGTAATACTTCACTCTTAATACTACCATCACTAAGGAAAATTTTGGGCCGCCTTACTTCCCTACACAGCCTTTGCCTTGAAGTGAAGCGGTCGTTTGTCTTCTAATTTTCCTTGTATTATTCACGAAGGAAATTCAGCACATAAAGGAAAAAAAATTCTCTCTTGTATGAGCAATGAGAGAAATTTCACGGTTTGAACGTCCCTAGAGAACGAAGCAATCCGAGAATGGTATTACTCATATAAATCTAAAAAATCTTTGATTTATTGAACGAAATCGTTGAAGTAAATTATACATACACTACAGTGAACATGGACTTGCATTTACGTCAAGATATAACTTTAGACCATTGCAGAGGTCATCTTCTGATGGAAATCCACTTCTAGCGGTTGTCTTAATTTTCTTCAGATTTTTTGTATCTCTTTATTTTAGTTTTTTATTTTTTTATGGTTAATGGTAGAGTTAGGGTTAGGATTATAAAGGCTTGGTGGATAGGGTTTTGCTCTATGGCACAAAACAAATAAATCAACGATTATGTCTTGTTTGAAAAGTCGTCGCAAATTATTTCCTGGGATGAAGTATTTTCCAGTTCCTTGTTTTCCCTTTACAAAGTCCAGCCTTCCTTCTTTCTCCTGTCTCATCACAAAAATAGAAATCTCTCCATACGATTCACCAATTGACCTCACTCTGTCCTTTAATTACTGATCCACCCGCTCTAAACCGTACTTACTACATCTATTCTGGTCTTAACGAACCAAAATATTTTTATGGTTTACACCAAAATTAACCTTATTGAGATTTGCTCATTTACTACCTCAGTCTGCTTTCTTGTTTATTTTTTTTTAACCGTAAGTTCTTCCTTGTAAAGTTCTATTCCTAGCCATAGTTTATTTGCCCTGACCCGCTCCTAAATCAAATTTTTCCTCTTGTCTTATAATCATGTCAATTTATGCACCTTCTGTTCCACATTGACTATTAGTTCCCGGAACTTTCAAGAGAAGTATCATCGTCAGTTATTCCATCCTTGCTTACTGCCATGGTAAATGAAAAAGACGTGGTAAGCAAGCTACTGTGATTACGGTCCTTTTGAATGGACCATTTTCATCAATGGTGGCAAATTGATATTGTTAGATTTAAATTAGCCTTTTGTGCCTCGTTCTTGTCTTAAAATTCTTTTAAGTTAAACACAGAAGAACGACATTAGAAAAACTAATTTAAATGCATAAAAAGAATATTAAATTAGAGGCCATTTACGAGGCTATTTTAATTCATTATTCCAACGTTAGATATTTTACCTAAAGCTGAACACGAACTTAGTTCATGCGGGAGCTTGGTAAATATCAGACGACTAGTGGACTTTCGTCAAGCTCATTCTCTCAGAAAATGATGGTTAGAGCGTGTCGCCGGTCATCAGAAGGTTGCGCGTTCGATTCCCGTCCAGGGCTCAGATAGTGTTTTTCTGAGAGAACGAACGTCCACTAGTCGTCCAAGCTCCCAGATGAACTAAGTTTGTGTTCAGCTTTAGGTATTTACATCATTATTATCATATCGTGACTTCCGCTTAAGCAGTACATATGACGAACATGCATCCTAGCTCACCATCTGAGTCGTGGTAGCTCAATGGTTAGAGCGTCTTACCGCTCATCAGAATGTTGCAGGTTCGATTCCGGTCTAGGGCTCAGAAATCATTTTTCTGAGAGAACGAGCTTAACGAACGTCCACTGGGCGTTAGATATTTTATTATTAAAATATGATTCTTAAGAATTCAGAATATTTGATGCTCAATTTTCGTACACAATGGCGAATTTTGTAAGTTCTGATCGACCTCTTTGTACCACATGGGTTCACTTTCAGTCATAGCAACTATGTGCCTTGCTTTAATTTCCGTGCTTTGAAGTCAATACAGCAGGTTACGTTTGTAATAGTATTACTGTAATAGTGTTCTTAAATTAGTTAACAGAGTGAAAGTGTGTCGAAAAGTTGCGAACCGAAGAGTTTAGTATGTTGTTCTTTATCACAACCGTTACAGCTGATTAACCCTTGCACACATCCCAAACGTTTAACAGTATTATCTTTTTCAGAGTTGTGGGGTTTCACTTGTGGTCATCAAAAGCTGTATCCAGTGTTATCCAGGTCCTGCTGGATCATTTTGGGTAAGGATAGGTGGAGAAAGATATTTGAAGTAAAAGTTAAGAAGTAGTTCTTCTGTAAATACTGTAAAATTTTCTGTAAATACTGCTTGATTTTGGAACCCACAGTGCCAGAATAAATCTGTAACTGTAGTCTGATTTGGTATACCGCTATTGCTGTATGCTGCAATAGCGTGATGAACTACGAGGCAGTGCCATTTGACCTTCGTGTCCACTGCTTGCACTCATTTTCCAGCAATGAAACACAAGCTTAACAAGTTTCCTTCACTTTTCCTTTTGCGAAGGATTATACCTGCATAGGTGTTTGGTATAATAAAAGTTCCAGAAGACCCAAAGTATTTAGTCAGAACAATTTATCCTCATTCAGTCTTAATTTATAGTATTTGTTGTCATTCTAACACTTATTTGGGTGCAATTTTATTCAGTTGAAACTCTTTAATACGAACGCCAAAGGGGTGGAGTATACTGGGGAGGTGTCCGTGTTACAGAGATCATAGATATGATATCATTTTAAAGGCTGCAGTATTGACCATTAAACTAATTTAAATTACAAATGGCTCAAGGTCATGCTTCTTTTTTACACGTACCTATATACTTTTTTCTTTATACTTCTTTTTTTCAATGCTAGACTACATATCCAAATGCATAACCATCTAATAATGCGCGTTATAGCTCAAGGCCAAATAGCACGTAGTATTTTCACATCTATCTGCCACCGGACAAACAATTTGAATTTACGTATTTATAACACCTTTTTTATTCCCATTACTTTCTTTAACACCAAAAAACTGCAGAGGAACTGATTGGAGAGCCTTCACCGTAGATAAATAGAACTATTAAAAGCTGCTGATGTACAAGTTACGTAGTTCTTTGTTGAATGAACAATGAACGATTGATTGCCTATAATTTTCGTATTCGTTTACAATCAAGAAACTGTACTTTAGACGAGCTGTTATGACTGTAGTGTCACAAGTTGAATGAGAAAAAATAGATTGGATATATATGAATTTCCTAATTGTGGTCAACCTTCGGTATACGTTGTCCACAGAGAGGGCAGTATTATGGAGGTTTTTTAACAGAAAACGTAAAGGGATTCATAAGGGGAGATCAAAGTTCAAATAACAGTTGCCCAGCCCTATTATACTCGTTTATTTTATGTAGAAACGGATTGAGACTCTTCTTCTTCAAATATTCAACACTGGCAACTTGTTTCTAAAGGAGGTAAACTTAACAGTCAGGGCATGTGTGTATGCTGATGATACATTACTTTTATTGCTTACTCGATATTGTTGGGACTGTGGATATATATAATGATGTTATGTAAGACAACACCATGCAGTTAATTGTTACATTCTAAGAGTTAAATTTATTTTCCTTGTTTCCTGGCTGGGCAAACCTTCCTCGGTTTGGAAATCGTGGCGTTTACCACGTAACCCATGGGATAGAGTAATATTGCTTTTATGTTGGCCTGCGGAAAAATCGCCAGCCTGTTCATGACTGCACTGGAAGAGGGCCCGAAAAAGAATCTTTAAAACGATAGCGTCAGTTAATGGTCCTTGTGTTCATGGGGGTAACCAATGGTCGATGTAACCCGGGTTATTACCAATAACTAATCAAATGTTATACAATATTCTCCGGAATGAAGCCATGTTGGGAAAATGCGCTTACATCCACGTTTTCACAACACTGACATTCCTTCAGGTACGACTTTAATAATTATTATTTGTTTAAAAAACTATGTATGACTCTGCAAGAGAACATTTCACAAAATCTTTGACGATAACCAGCTTCAAGTGTCATGATAAACTGACGCCACTGCCAGAATTTATCAACAAATTTGTTGCAATCATTGTATGGCATCTTGTACTCGTTACAGGCCGCTTGCAGCTGCTTTGCGGTGTTGCCAAATTGTGGCAACCCTACCGAAACTGGAGTTGATAAGCAAATCGCCTCATGGGAGATGCAATGGAGGAAAATCTTGAGTACCCTGTCAGGTGTAATAGGTGAACTTTATTGTAACTATGAAACAGGTAAGATATCACAATTTTGAAATTACGTTTAAAACATAACGTTATTTTTGACGTTTCCGTGAACCAACTTACACATGTCCTTGTCAGTAAAAGCAGGAAAAACAACGGATGGTGAAAAACAAAATTTAATCTGAAAAATAAAGTCATCTTGATAACCTGAAATTACGCTAGTGACAGATTTGCCTGAGGAAGAGAGGTACAAACATTTTTATACAGTTGATAACGCCAAAGATAAACTATCCTCAAGTGTGATTTACTTGTCTTTTTTGTGACTAATACTCCTTTTGCCTTTCTTTAAAGAGGAAACGATGTTCATTGGAACAATTCATGAATTCAATAACGATTTTTCAAATTTCAATTCGGCTATTTAATTTTATTAAACCCACAGCTTGTGGCCATAGGGTGTAGAAACTACTCCTTTAACCCCTTATTTGAGAGAAACACCTTTTTTATGTTCTACTCTGGCGAACATTAAATGATTTTTTCAACTTGTGAGTGATCCTCTGGTAATCAAAAGGTTAACAAACCTCCTCATGGGGAGTGGAATTGTCTGACGTTAGACAAAGTAACATAGTGTAAGACTACCACGAATTAGTTAATTGAGATAGGTTATAACCCTTTCCTGGTGGGATATCTCGGTGTGGCGAAGTAAAGTTCTCTGGTCTTAGCCAGAGGAAAACTAATCCTGTCTTGAAAGATATAAGAAACTATCTCAGTTAACCCGTTGGCCACCAGTGGACCTGTTTTGTTACCAGTAGAATTTTATTCAGCTTATTTGGGTTAAGACCTGAATATTATGTATGATGAATCTACTACTAAAACAGTGCTCTAAATAAACTCATTTATTCATGGGAACCACTGATACGAAGACTTGCCATCATTAGCCTAAAACTTGGCTGAAGTTTGAAAACTTGGCAAATAGACGGTAAAAGTTAGGCTGTTAAGATTTCTTCGGTACTTGACAGTGTATGCTTAATCTAGATCAACCTTATATTCCCGTCTAGCCCCACTTTTTTCTCCATTCGACCTTCTGACCATTATTGGTAATTGGGCTATGGCCCCTTGACTCAAGGAATTCGAAAATGATGCTTTGGAACACTGGCTTAGGGCGATTTTTATTGATGGACTTCCTCCATTAAAGGACTGTACAATTACTGAAGATAAGAATTCTCAGGTTACATTTAAAAAAAATGAAAACAATTCTCCGGTTGTGTTAAATCTTCCAGAAAGATTCAAGACAAAAACGGACGTCCAACGATGATCTGGGTTGATGAAATTTTTCGTTCTGATCGCGATAAAAACATGTTGGAAAACATAGGGTAGCACACATATCGGTGTCGGCTTATCAGACATCTACATTCAGCACTAAAATATCTATGTCTTAATGTATTGATTTCCCCTTAGTTTTCCGCGACTGCCAGATTTGTTAGAGCTTCACATGCGAATGGATTTTGACAATATCATGGATTTAAGTAATAAAAGTCACGTACGACCAGGATGGGCAAGTAGCCAGTCAAAAATAACCGTATGGTAACCCTAGGCGACAGCCGGTCACAATCTACTAAATGAAATCAGATACTCAGTGGTAGTCCAGAACAAGAATTCGGTTGAATATTCAAGGACGGACTTTACCGCAGTTACAATGGCCATATCGGTATCTTTTTCCCAACGTTACCGATAATGGTTCACATTTACTCGGTGGAGCAAGCAAAATATAATATTTTGACGAAAACAAAAAGTACATTGAAATCATATTAAACAAATTTGAGGATAACCAAAAAGGGTTGGGAAACTGCCGCAACTTAGGTGTACTGAGACTGGCGTTTCGAGCGAAGGCCCTTTCCAGTGAAGGCGTTTCACTCCGACGAAGGGCCTTCGCTCGAAACGTCAGTTTCTCTACACCTATGTTCCGGCAGTTTCCGAATCCTTTTGGCTATCTACAAGCCGTTCAATACTGCCGACGCAGCACTCTACTTTTAAACAAAAAGTTGACTCTGTATGTCGGTACGTTCATATCTTTGTTGATGCCAAACTTTCGAGGCAAGGAACATGACGAGGATGTTGAATCTCAAATTCCATACAATATGGAAAAAAAAATGTCTTGTTCTAATTATCAAAAACTATATTTACTGGCGATGAATGCCTGAAAGCGAGATATAAATGTTGGTTATGGGGAATGCCTATTCACCCTAATCGTTACTCAGATGTCGACTGTCAGAATATCCGTACATTCGCTCATCGGCAAAAACAGGAAAAGTAACTTTTTCTCGGATTAAAAGGGTGATCCCTAAAATATGATTAAATTCTTTAGTATTTTGTCATTAAAACGACGAATTTTCTGTTGAAACACTATCATCTTGAACCACGTATAAACATGCTGGCTTGTATTGAATTGTGTCTCTTCATCTGTTTAGAATCCTCATTCAAGGTGAATTCTTCAGCGTTAGATTTAAACCCAGTTCCGGTTATTGAGCCAGGGAGAACGGAAACTTGTGTGGTCAGGATAAAGTTGATGTTAAGATGCTTAGGTCTGATGCTAAGGTAAAATTTCAGTAATTGTAAGGCATGGTAAAAACGCAATTTTTTCCAATGTACAGAAGCCCAAAAATTTACATTGCCAAAACCAGCCAAACGACTCGATGTACTGCGTGGGACTAACCCAAGCCGACTAAGTAAAAAAAACGTTTAAACTAACCCAAATCGGATTAGAACCCACGATCTTCGGTTTACATTCCGGCGTTTTACCAAATAAGTTAGAAAGACAATATACTGCTTAATTTTTATTTATTATGTAAGTGCTGAGTTTTTGGCACGATCAATGGCATGAATAAAAGTCATTAATAGAAATTGAAAGCTTTTTTCACCGGTCAAAAAGTATGGTATCAGCGTTCTCATTGGTGGTACGATATTTTTTTTTATACTGTTTAGTGTGCAGGAATTTCGCAATCTTTCTCTTTATTTACTTATTTTACTCTAAAACTTTTAAACTAATAAGTAATTTTGATATTCTGGACATAGATAAAACTTTATAATCTTGTAAATACTTCTACTAAAAAAAGCCATGTGAAAAGAAACATTTTAATTTACGTGGTTTTATATCCTGTACGTATGTATGGTTGATAAATTACCGTTTTAAAATATGATTAAACAAAATGAAAAATAAATGAAATGAAAATTTTTCACTAGCGAAAAAAATCCTGTCAACATTCTTATTGGCTTACGGTTTTCTCGTTAGAACACTGAGTTCGACAAACTCGAATGCAAGGGTTTTAATATTTTGGTAACTGTGTAAATTATCAAGGAACAGTATAATAAAGTACACTGAGAGCAAGAAGTCTATTATGATGAATAATTCTGAGAAGAACTAATGAATGAGATAAGTTAAAATTACAAACAAGGCCCAATTTCGACAAGGCAAGTCCGTATATGTATGTAATAAGGTAACAGTATTGTTATTTAAGTAATTGGGTTCTGTCTCTACCAAAAAATGAGCTTCAAAGCGTCAGTACTTATATAATAAACTAATTGTCTAAATGCTTTGTACGATTTTATTCACTCGTTGTGATATATTACAAAACTCACTTGCTCGTACTTCACTCGTCTGATTTGTAATACATCACAACAGTCTCTTTTTTGATCAATCCGTTGCATGGTGATAATTGATATACTATGTATAGTTTGTGGTACACCTCTATAAGAACAATAGTATGCCCAAAAGCCTGTACCATCGTTTACGTCCGTCAGCCTCAATCTGTCCTAAGTTCTATGGTCTACCAAAGATTCACAAAACTGATGTACCACTGCGCTCAGTAGTGGCTTCTAGATGATCCCCAACGTATGCTTTGGCTAAGTACCTGGCAGTTGTCCTAAAGCCAATAACAGGTACGACGTGTTTTCAATGGCGGAACAGGTTCTTTGAGCAAACCAGTGGAGCAGCCATGGGTTCTGCATTATCTCCATCTAATTACCAACTTATACATGGAAGAATTTGAAAGGAAGGCGCTCGAGACCCCTACGCTGAAGCCAGGTATGTGGAAACGTTATGTAGATGACACGTTTAGCACTTAGTCTCACAATCTCAAAGGATTGGCTGAATTTCTAAATCACCTGAACGGTATCCATTCTTCTGTTCAACTCATGATGGACATACAAGACGAGAGCAACTCCATTGCATGTTTGGATATTCTCCTCACGGTTAAGGCTGATGGATATCTGAGTCACGCTGTGTATCGCAACCTACACATACCGACAGATACCTCCACTACACATCATTTCACCATGCTAGCATAAAATCCTTTGTGTGTAAGACCTTGGTTCATCGAGCACGATCAATTTATGACGACGAGCATTTACAAGGTGAAGTGGATCACCTTATAGCTGTTTTAACAAAGAATGGCTTTCCGAAGAATTTAATCGAGTCGTCAATGGTTCCGTCAAGACCTAAGCTAACTAATAATGAAGATGTGCCTTGGGTGTGTTTACCGTACATACGACCAGGGTCTGATAAGATTGAGCGAATTCTCTGTCGTGCTGGTATGAAAGTTATCCAAAGCAGTCAACACAAATTATATAAAGTGTTGTTTTCACATAAGGATGCAATAGAGGATTTCTCAAAACCTGGAGTTTACCGTATTCCATGTGAGTGTGGCCTTGTGCACATTGGCGAAACTGGAAGGAATTTCTCAATTCGTCTAAAAGAGCACAAATCTTGTTGCGAAAAAAGGCAACTAGAAAAATCTGCTGTAGCTAAACACGCGTGGGAATTCGACCATCAGATAAAATGGGAAGACTCTTCGCTTCTAGCTACCGACAGTCATAACTTCAGCCGTAGAATGAGAGAATCCATAGAAATAGCAAGATATCCAACGATTTGCCAAGAAGGACAGCCACTGAACAGCACGTGGACGGCTCTGTTCGGTTAATTCTTTTGCTCAGTTATCTTTAGTTTTAGTTAATTAAAGTTGGAGTGTTGCAGTCTTGCTTGATTTCTAACAATTGTTTGATATATACGACCTGAGCCAACGGGCCTTTGGCTAGTCTCTTTTCCCTCTCTCTCTCTCTCTCTCTCTCTCTCTCTCTCGTCAACTTTGGTATGACATTTTAAGACAAGGTTGAAGGCTTATCGCTTCTCTTATTCTTTTTTGTGGTCTCTTATTTGTAAATAACTTGTAGTTACGGCATTCTTGTAAAACAATTTCTCTAAAATTGTGGAAATTCCTTGTTTAAATAAATTTTCTGTCTCTGTCTCCGTCTCTCTCTCTCTCTCTCTCTCTCTCTCTCTCTCTCTCTCTCTCTCTGTCTATGTATATATAAATATATCTGTATATATATATATATATATATATAACTACAGACGGAACCGTTTCGGCCTTATGGGCCTCATCAGTGTAGTGCTGA
>JBAHVQ010204753.1:0-12739 GCA_036872915.1 Nanipora kamurai
GTTTCTTCAATTAATGCATATAATCATAAGTTAGTTAAGTACCTATGGTCTATTCTAAATCCTCTTATACCTAACGATTATTCAACTAAGGATTCGTTTTCTTTTGTTGAAGATTTTCTAAAATTTAATTTCAATAACTGATTCTTGATATACTTTCGCATGGAAAGTCTTTTTACTAACATTCCTTTAACTGAAACCATAGTTATTGCTATAAATCTTAGTTTTAATAATAATCTCAATTTTCCGATTAATAAAAAAGATCTTAAACAATTATTTATCATTGCCTCATCACAAACTTATTTTTTATCTGATGGTGCACTTTACGGCCAAATTGATAGGGTAGATATGGGCTCTCCGTTAGCACCAGTACTTGCTAATATTTTCATGGCTTTCCATGAACATTCTTGGCTTAACCAGTTATGGGGGTTATGACGTTTTATTCTACCGTAGATATGAAGACGACAGTTTCTGCATATTTCTTAATGAGAATGATGCCATTATTCTTTAATTATCTAAACTTACAACATCACAATATCAAATTTACTTTTAAAACTGATAAGAATGATAAACTACCCTTTCTAGATATATTACTTACACAATCTTCAAACAGTTGCAATACATCCATTTTTCACAAGAAAACATACACCGGCCTCATTATGAATTTTTTCAGCTTCATCTCTCTCAGTTTTAAAAAAGGTTTAATAACGACACTAATTGATAGGAGCCGCAAAATAAACAACACTAACTATGGTTTTCAGAATGATCTAAAAAATCTTATCTTTACACTTAAACGCAATTGTTTCCCTTTTCATATCTTCAACAACACTATCAAAACATACAGTGATGATGATAATTGTACAAAACAAAAAACGCTACACAAAACATCCATTATTATACACTTCCGTACATTGCTCTTAACTCGATACTTAAACAACGCAGATTAAAATGCCTCATTAAACGTTTATGCAATGTGAGAATGAGAATTAGACTCATATTTTCTTCTTTGGTTGGATTCACAATGTTTATGTGATTTAGGTAGCCCATAAAATCTAGCTGGCTATGAATCTTTAGGAAAAATACTATTATAAGAAGAATCATCTAAAGAGCCTTGCTGTTTGAGTTTCCTAAGAAAACGTTGAAGTTTTCCTTCCCTTTGCTTTAAGATTTTAAATTACTGTTTCAACAATATTAAACTCAAATTATAAATCTCGTTGTACCCATAATTTGCGGATAATGTCTAACTTACATAAATTGTTTTTCTTGTAAATTAATAAACAAAGTTACTGCTTGTTATCTTTTGTTTTCTTGCGTCAAAATGCCGTGATGAAAAGTTTACCACATCGTCCAATGCTATAACGTGACTGATGTGAACATCTGGTAAATTTAGGTTCGTTTTCGCTGACCCGCCGGTTCCCTCGAAGCCCAGGGACCCGATCAAGCATTAATCCATCAGCATCTGTCTTCAAATATTCATTAGGCTGTACTGATGGAGTTGTAAATAACATGTTTGTAAAATTACAAATAAAATGTGTGATTGGTGTGATTTTTTTCCATAAATCTAACAAGTATGCTGTATCTAAATTACAGAATACTAATTAGCTCAATTAGTATTCTGTAAATCAGATACAGAATACTAATTAGGCAAAGCAGTTTTGCCTTATCGGGATTTACAAAGGTGTCCTTGTTGCCAGATTGTGCCACAGCACTGCGCTAAAACCTTATGAATTATTAATGAATTTTACAATAATATTTATAAAGGTAGTATAAGAAATTTATGATGGAACATACAGAAACAGCGCTTTATACTGGACTTGCTTTCGCCCAAAAATTTAAAAATTCTATGTGACCCTTAACTCTTCCCTGTCCACAGGCCTCCCTTGGCGAAAACACTTCGAAAGTGAGCAAAAAATGTCGCGCTGAATTTGGCGTCACTTTGACGTCACTAACCATGACAATAAGTGTGTGCAGAAAGTCTATTTTTTAACGCTCCAAAATTTTATATAGAGTAGTTTTCGAAATTGCTTGATTTTTGTATAGGAGGAAAGCGTAAAAAGCCATAACGAAAGAAATTGTAAAGGTGAACAAAAACATCTTGCAGAATTTCGCGTTTTCTGAAAATGAATCTTTCAAAGTGAAATTTGCAAAGAAGGTCGGGGTAAAATGAAAAATTAAAGGAAGCCCTGGTGAATGTTCGATTTATTGATATTGGCCTTAAAAGTTAAGTAGTTTTCTTAAAAACGTTGAAATCATTGATGAGAGTCTCACGACATTTTGGTAGTATTTTCTCGGCAAATGTCTTGTCTGATTTTTCCTTCATCGTTCCTCTATTACCATCGACGGACGAAATGAATGTTCTCAAAATATTGAATAGTCATATTTTGGGCGCAGTATTTCTCGAGTTTTTTTTTCGTTTTCATATTTTCATGGCAATTGCTTAATGTTACCAGTCGTCATTGACAAAACAAATTGTTTTTTATTCTGACCGAGTGATGTACTACCTAGATACAAGGGATGTACGGTTCGAGAGATATTTTAAATTACTATATATACTTTCCTTAAATAATGAGCTTGAAGTTTAACTATTTTACAACCGCTGAACATCTATAATGTCTTGCATGGTCGACGTCAGATTATGATAGATGCAAGTGAGCTTGTCAAAATATCCAGTAAAACAATTGTTTTAGATCCCAACTTCCGAACCTCTGCAGTTACTTATTTTAAGTACCAATACAAACTAAGAGTATATGCGCGAATAAAGAGAAACTTCACTGAGACTCGTAATGAGAGAGCCAGCGCTCTTTGTATGGCTAGCCCATGCGAAAAGGGTGGATCTCACCACACAATTTAGCCCTTCGAGGACGGTGATTCTGGCAAGTATTTTCGGTGCCAGAACTCAGCGTAGTAATCCTTGCCATCTTTTCTCGCAATCTGGAATAGTAAGCCGTTCTATGGCTTCTGTCACCATCATCAAAATCGAGCATTTTGAACTTCGTTGTGCTTTTAAATTTATGCTTATACATTGCTGGTTAATCAACCATGTCTTTTTTTCCAGTAAAGTTGTTTCTATCGCATATCTCTTTTAATTTTCTTTGAGGAAGCCGAAGACTCGTTTTGTCCTGGCCACCATTCTTTATATGGTATAAACCTATATGGTAATTATATTTTCCAGCCCCTCTAGGACGTTTTGAGTGAGTTTTTATTGAAATTTTTGGCGCTCTTAAGAAAGATTTCGGGTAGTCAATAGCCACAGGTCTTGTCAAGGTGGGCTAGCCCTCATATACAAACGAAAATAAATTTTACCAAGGATTTGACTTTGAAGACGGAATGTCGGGAAGGAGGACTGGCTCACTTTTGTGAAAACACCGCCTTATTCACCATATGCCTAAAATTGTTCTTGCAAATCATATGCTTTGTACATTGTACAATTGTCGTCTCATGAAAGTTTGTCTTACAACTGTGTAAAACTCGTCAAAATATTCTATTGATTTCGCAACCACTTTCCTGGGTTCAAATTCACGACTTCCATCTTTATTTGGAATCCATTCTTCCTGATAATTTATACTTAAACAAAGGTTTCATCCTTTTGCGTACGTTGCTTAGCACCATTCCCATTACTTTGCTTATTTCCATTCACTTCTACCTTTCGTTTGCCATTCTCTATCAGTGTTTGTTTGTCGTACTCACTGTCATTTATAGGAGACTGATAATCTTTCGTATATTTCGTCGTTGCAAAGAAATGCCGTAGAGCCATAGTTGGTATTAAGATCACCGATACCAAAGTCAACGCAATGCCAAGAAACACAGCCCATGGTGGATATTTCAGTTTAACCATTTCCCCCTAGATAAGAAGTGAACAGTGTTAGAAGGAACTCCGTATCAGTGGTGTGGGCAGAAGTTTTTCTTGGGAGCGTTTCAGAGTCAAATGTCACCTGTATGGATGAGGGGTTATTCATACACAACCTTTATTTTTGCGCGTTGGACCAAAAGTTTACCAAGATTTTTATACCTAAACACTGAACAGAAAGTCTGCTCATGTGGGAGCTTGGTAAATATCAGAACGACTAGAGGACGTTCGTCAAGCTCGTTTACTCAGAAAAACGATTTCTGAGCCCTAGACGGGAATCGAACCCGCAACCTTCTGATGACCAGTGAGACGCTCTAACCATTGAGCCACTACGACTCAGGTGGCGAGCTAGGGCTCAGAAATCGTTTTTCTGAGTAAACGAGCTTTACGAACGTCCACGAATCGTTCCAAGATTTTTATGTCCGTTTTTCTGAATTTCCTCGGACTATAAAGAGTTAAGGTCCAAGTTACTATTCGTTGATCTACAAAGCTCAAGATTCGGCATGCACAGGTCTCAAGTGTGGAGGAACAACATACTTCTATTGTTAAGTCAAAAATTCCCCTTTTTGAAATTTTCCACATAATCACTAGAAGGCCCTTTTGAGATTTTTTTACCATTTTGTTCTACGCACCAACCCCCATGAATGACCCTGAAAACAATTACAGACTCACAACAACTGCTCATCGTCACGTGAACAATAGTGAAAGTCAAAGTAGCATTTGGCATATACCCAACAACTGTATGACTTACCTTTCTTGTCCAAGCATCGTATAAAAGTGGCTCCCTGGTGATTTTAACAGAAGATGAAATAAGAATTGCCAGAATAACACTTGGAGACAGAACCATCCAACATGCTTTCCACCAAAGCCCTGGTGTGGAACCCGTCATGTAACGGATATCGTCACTAAAGCTAAACAGTTGCAGGAAAGAGAAAGAGTTAGAAATGGGCAGCAATGTTTTATTCATAACTTTTAAAGTAAGACTCGTTTACATCAACGCAAGAAATGAATAAAAAGCATTGTTGTTCTATTCTGCCTCACGTGGTGTGGGTAGAATTTTTCATTACGGGTCGTTTTTTCCGTCATTGTCACAAGTCAAGAATGACGGACCGATTTTTTGGTATATTAAAGTTGTTTAATATGTATAACGTTCTATATATACTCCTTGTAGCTCTATCTATTAAGTTATACGGACTCATATATGATGAGCCAAGGTAACTTCTGTGTATTAAATTGCAGTGAAGATTCATATTCGCATATCGAGGCTCACAAAGTGGCAGCACGATTAGTTGCTAACGCCAACAGCTAATCATACCATCACTGCGGATCAGTACGTGAAGATGCAATCTTCCGTGTTACTCAAATACTTAGAAAGACTCTCCGGAGATCGGTAGATTACGTGTTCGATATTCATCAAGTGCTTAAAGAATTATTTCTATTGTTTAGTAATCAGACACCATTAGGTGTCATCATTTGCTTCATCTTTTCACCCAAAAAGGGGATGCAAATTTACACCCTGACCAGCTTTTCCTATGCGCTCCTGACAAGAGCAGGGCGGGGATAAAGATTCAGGCCGGGAATCTAACTTAACTCCAACCAAGGAACACGCAGACAAGACTGTTGATATTGTAACCTATTCGTTGACTATACTTTACTGAAGTTTGATCTAATATCTAAAAAACGAGTAGGAGTGTTTTATCTGATGTAAAACACGAGGCGACAGTGGGGTGTTTTAGATTCGATAAAACATGTACTACGAACTTTTTGAATGGATTCAAAAACGAATCCCTGAACATGCTAATTCGCGAAGCAAGTCTGAAAATTAATGTTTTCTAAGCCGAGGAAATTTGATGAGAAAAACAAGCGTATCTTCATCACATATAAAGATACGACACGGTTATGATTTTCCTTTGTGTTTTCCTCATTAATTACTAATGAGTTTTTGAATAGTCCACAAGCAACAACAAGGACAAAAGTTATGAACACTTCAGAAACTCGTGAATAATTAGTGAGCATTTTGGGCTATCAAGTCACCAATAATACGTCACGTGCATGGACTTTATATCTGATAAAGCACCCCTTATTACTATTCTTTATATAAGAAATACATAGCTTGTTTTCCTCATATGCTAATATTTTCCTCTGACAATGTGAGTCATAATTTGAACACCACAGGGACACGCTTTTTGGGGTTGATTTTTAAACCCGATAAAACACTGCCACTCGTTTATTAAACATTACATTATCACTCGCGGAGCCAACTGGCAGAGCCAGCAGGCCAGACAACTGCCTGAGTCTTCCACTGGCCAATCCGGGCCGACTGCTAACGGCTTCCTACCAGGGGTGTAGTGGAGGGGGGCTCGGGGGGACTAAGCCCCCCTTGTTTAAATTGTACATTGATTTTGTACATTCTTGAAATTGTACATTCTTTGGGAGAGCCCCCTCTAACATTAGTGGATAACACTTAGTAGATTTATACTAAAAGTTATGGCAGGTTGCATACCGTTTATAGCCGTAAATCCAAGTGACAGAGACGAATTCACATATTGCAATAACAAGAAGAGCTAAGCTGGCCGAAAACTTGTCAAACAATTGCACAACGTAACTTCCGGAATCCTGGACCATCGATAAACCCAAAATGAAGCAAGTGATACAAACTCCTCCTATATAAAAGTGAAAAAAATCCTAACTAGTAAGTAGAAGTCTGAAGTAACTAAACGATCCTAGTTCACTCTCAGTTATGCGTGGCCTTTACTTCCATTTTCTGGTGACTTGTGTCACTAGTGAAAATGCCTTTCTCAATTTGTGAATATCTCATCGCTGGAGAACAAATATGCAAGGCTTTGTCACACAGAAAAGGGAAGCAGTTAGAATTTTACAGCTTAAATGATTCTCACCTGTACACGATCTTACGCTCTCGTGTTAAAATTTACTTCGGAGTATCCTACATATTTAAGAGTATTTTCGCAGAGTTCCCTGTCGTATACTTCTTTGTGTACCAAAGATCATGCATCCGTAATGTAACTACAATCTGGACTCGGTTGAATGAGTTCGATTGTTCCGTACAGTAATGAAATCATTGCTGCTCTTATACGTGAGGTGGTTCGACTAGATGATGGAGGCATAAGCTCAGATGCAACAGTTGGTCGACTGGCCGCTTTGTGGAATCAGTTGGGTGCATAATTTACCATTCCACTAAATCTGCAGCTTTGCAACATCCACGATAACCTATTTTATATACAAGGTAGACAGCGATGGCGGTGCCAGCCGTCATAGAGTAGGAAAAACGAAGTTGAGCGGCGAGCAGTTGAACGTAAGTGAAGCCAGTCGCTTGCTGTTGAGCTTATTCCACTAGATCCAGTTAGTCGATGCATTCCTTGTAAGCTTTTGGAAATACCTTGCTAGGAATATCAAAGTCCAGCATGTAATTTTGAATAAACCCATAATAATAGAGACACGAGTTATTGAAAAAAAAGTATTTTTAATTTAGCTGACGTTATGTTGGTAGTCCTGCACCATCTTCAGAGTAAGTGATAAAACGTGTACTCTGAAGATGTTGCAGGACTAGCAACGAAACGTTAGTTAAACGAAAAATACTTTTTTTTCTCAGCAACTCATGTCCTATTATTATGGGTTTATTCAAAATTATATGCTGGGCTTTGATATTCCTAACAAGATTACGCTTTCCGCCTGGTTCCTCAATTGCCATTATTTGGAAATATCTGTTGACACATGCGCTCGGCAAGATCTGACGCAGTGCAGTCAGTTGCAGTTTCTTTCATCTGACGAGGTTTAAGTTGAAGTAATTGTTTGGGTATGACGCTGAGAGACTGATGAGGTGAACACGTATGACCACTTTGTCCGATTGAGCTGGCTCGGTCATTAATGTTAGGAGCACCGATGGGTTCTGCCAGTTCCCCCCCCCGTCATCTGTTAAACAACTTGCTTAAAAGAATGTCGGTACGATACAATAATTGTGAAATTATTGTATCATATTACCCTTGGGATGATTCAGAATGTCGTATCCAACACAGGTTCTTCTTCCACAGTGTAACAAGTCAGGTACTTGTAAAACCTGTATTTGTATACAGCTCTGGCTGTACAAACTTACACCATTACTAGAACAGGAACAGCATGTAAAACATACCTGATATATACTCCTTTCTCACATTGGACAATCTTTTTAAATCAGCCAACGAGGAAGAAACGCTTTCTAGCCCGCCAAACAAACTGTCTATGCCGAGAGTTAGACACATGAGAAAGAATAACACAGACCAAACCGGTGCGGCAGGCATGTTCCTTATGGCATCAGAGAAAGCTATGAATACAAGTCCGGGACCCAAAGCAGCCTGGAAATAGACAAGATTGAGTTGTGAACAAGTATATTGCGAAAGGATTAAAACACAAAATGAATCTTTTTTGCGGTTCATAAACAACGGGTGGCTAAGGGCTTGGTCAAGTCAGGTTACATTGGTTCTGCAATGGAAGATCCATTCACTATAAGGTAGTCTTACCTTTTTAAGGCAGTTTTAAAGATGTCATGACAATAAGTAATTGTGGGAAGTTTTATCTCAAAATTCGTTTAAATAGACTTCGTATCGTATGTGCAAAGCCTTGTTCTTGCTAATTTCGATGTATTCTAAACTCGGTCTTCTGGTGATTTAACAAGAAAGCGTATTTTGTGCACCCCAAGAATTGTCGCTAAATGTAAAAACTGCTGTATTTTTTTTCGCAGTACCCTAGAGTACTTAAGAACACATGGAGATTTGCAATGACGTCTCCCAACATGATAAAGTAATTAATTAAAACTCTAACCAACCAGGGGACATAAAGTATTCACCCTTAAGGTAATTTTCCTCTAAAAACGCTTATCTATCCGCTCCCTGCAGTATATTTTTTGTCCATACATGCAATTATGTGTGAATGTGATATCTTTACATCATTTGATGGATTGATGGAGTAGATGATCAATTTGTTTTGATTATTAAACTCCTTACCTGTTTTAAAAATTTATCAAAATCACAAGAATGATTACTCGTATGATTTGCTAATGTTAAATTCGTCGAATTTATCATGAAGTTTTCCTCCTCACAGCGTTTCACATTCAATGTCGCTCTAAAAAGCACAAATAAAATTGGAATGCATTGAAGATTCACAGTTTTTTATTTTACGATTAGTTAGCGATGACAACCCGACACGTTGAGTATGGTTATACTTGTCCAAATTTTTATTTATTACTAAATAAAGATGACGGTTTCTTTGCATGATAAACTATATTCTTAAATGGTTGCCAATTTAGTACTCTTTTATCTCTAAATTAACCAATCTTTAGCCTTATCCTTGTATTTATAATTCAAAACAATTTCAACACAAGATCGAGGCTTAAAAAGTTTATTTATATGCACATACTTATAGTCTGTTCTTATTTTTCGATATATGTGTATTGATGTAAAAAAAAAAACAGTCAACATCGAAACTCAAAGGATGGTCGTGCATGAACTGACAGGAAAAGAAATTACAAGTTTCTTTTTTAATATAAAAACTAACAAAAAGAACAAAGTCTTAGGAAATCTTTGCAGATCAAACTGTGGAACGCCACGGACTCAGAATAACTCTGAAGTCCAGCCGGAGTTAAAAAAAACAATGTGAAGTATGAGGTTCCGTACAGCCAAAAGGTTACAATAAAAAAGGTATCTTTATGATTAACATGTCCCGATAGACTTTTACAAACGAGTGACGATAGCCCACAGTCTTATTCTAAACAAATCGTAAATCTTAAGCGTCCACTCTAAATCTCAGTGTGCAATTTTTTTCTTAGTGACGCTATCCTTTTTGTTTTATCTTTCTTGCTTTCAATCATAGTCTGTAAATGTTTTGTAGGTCGGTGAGAGGAGACAGTTCTTCCTCCTTGTCAGCAGTATAGTGGCCTAACTTCAGTGCTTGGGGGACTTACTTGGAATGCAAAATATGCTTGGTTGCTGAGAATTTTTGCGCTAAGACAAAGCCTTCTGGAAAAATACTTGTTGTACAGGATCTCTATATACTGATCCCGAGGCATTCTAAGATGTTTTTGACAATAATTCTGGCACTAATGATCTGTCCTGGGAGCCAATCTTGCAGGTTTCTCATTGACCATGTCGCTGCTTGTCGGACCACTTGGTTTGCACAAAACTTTAGAGATCAAACGAGCTATATTTTATTCCCTAAAATTCTTCAACAAGATATCTTATATAAGAAACGAAGTGTTTCATCGCTTCCTCTCTTTTGATTACGTTCATAAACAGACGGCACAATTGTGAAAGAATTACTTTAGACATTTATCTCGGATATTTCTGACTCGCATGATGATCTACTTACCGAAACCCTAATATTGAGAAGACAACGACTGAGGCAAATAGTGAAGTCGCTGAATTAACCAGTGAGACTGTAATAGCGTCTTTCAAGGTGTTCTCGTGAATAGGATTGTAGCTAGCGAAAGCAATAATACATCCAAACGCCAGTCCTGTTGAATAAAATATTTGACCAGCAGCTTCCAGCCAGATCACTGGATCTGCGAGCTTATGCCACTGTATGAAATTGAAATGACTGGGTTTTAGTAAAGTGATGTGAGACTACGACCTGTGAAACAACGAGAATTCTACGCTTGAAATGATATCAATATTAAAGAGAAAAGACTTCTGTAAGGATAAAATAGCGCAGAGACATAAACATTAATTTATATTCACCACAATTCTATATCAGGGACTGCGGAAGACCCCCGCTACACACTTTTTGTGGAAGGAAATTTTTTTCCCCAACTTTGAAAGTTATTTTTATGACTGTAGTTCAAGTATCGTACCTTAAAACGTAGGTGTTAAAAAGCAGGAAAAAGCGAATCGTTATCGCAAGGCCTTTCCGTCTTATCTTGTCACTTTACCTAAGTAACGTGTGGAACTAAGATGTAGTCATGAAAACTCGTATTAATATTACGTTGCAGGTTTTAAAAATTAGACCTAACTGAAGTGGCAAACGAGTTCGTTAGCTGCAAGGAAAGTCGTAAATTTCGACCGTGTATCTGATATTCGAGTGAATAGTTTCTGTAGGATTTAAGTGATGTTTCGTTTTAGCCAGTAATATGATCAGATTATGTGAGTTCTGAATGATAAGATTAATTAGAAGCGTCGTCTGCTATTTCGGGGGTATGTATTTTGAAAAACTTTCCGGGTGACTATCTTTGGACCCCCGAAAATTAGTCCTCTCCAATTAAAATTTCTTCAGCAGTCCCTGCTATCTTCTCATATTTGCGTGTTTCTTCAGAATAAGAAAAAATTCTCATGATTTACCCGGTGGATTTGAGTTACGGCATACAAGGTATGCAATCTATATTACTAAAATCAGTTCTTAGAAAGAAGCAAATATCACCTGAGGAGTGAAAAGGTGTTTTAGACCAGAATCAAATCCTTCCATCGTCATCCCTCTTATGAAGAAAGCTGTAAGCACGACATATGGAAACGTAGCGGTAAAATAGACGACCTGCAAGGAAAATTTAAGTAAAACGGATGAATTTGAATATAAGCTACTATTGACTTAAAAGAAAACAAACTATTTAAATAAGTAAGTAAGATTAAGTGGAGAAGAGTCTTGTTATTAAGTGTTTTGTCGTTTATATGACAAACCTACGGGCTTTGGCAATTGGTCTAATGAAATTCTGCGTAAAAAGGTCGAAAATTCAGCGATAAAATAAAACGTGGTGTTACACAAACTTGATATACATGTAGAATTATAGTGTAATACAATACATATCAAAAAAACGTTGGAACCCTAAATTGTTATACTCTTGAAATGGTGTCGTACATCACTCATCTATTAACAACGAAAATATTGGAGGACATTTCACTCAAATGTATGAGGTTATAAGAAAGCTGGAATTCATCCCCAGTGACCACTTTATGGAAGAGTGTGGATGCGACCACCTCTCGTTAACAAACAGCAACTGTGGCGACTCTATTCTGAGATTTTAACTTGTTTTAAACTTGTTTTAAACCTCTGGCAAGCGATCATGTGAGACCAGGATTAAGAACCGAGGCAACTTCGTATGTATGAATAGTCTTACTACAAGCTTAACACGAAATAATGGCCGATACAAAGTAAACCAGTTCATGGAACGTAAATGAACAAAGCTGATACGTGAACTCTCAAATAATATATGGTAACCAAGTAATTTATGACAGGCGTTTAAACCGATGAGCATTTTGTAGGTGGCTTAGGACTAGGCAACGGTATTAAATGTTTGAAGACAAGAATCTGATGCTTTTTTAATCTGATCTCACGCAAATGACCAAGCCTCGTAAGCGACGACATTTCCTTGACATTTTGCATGGGCACGCGGGAGGTTCAACTGTATTGTCTCAAGACGAAACTTTGTATCCGTAGGTTTTGACTTCGGGCTTTATCACGAAATTTACTGGAAGTGTTTGATCCCAGTTCAAGGAATAGGGTGGCTTAATATCAGGTATAGTAAGTGGCCACTCTGAAAGATTAACACAGTATATTTTGGATTTTCTTGAGGCCTTTTAGATCCTGCAAAACTTGGCTTTATGAAAGCCAGTATAACGATGGCATGATCATCACTATCCTTTTAGTGCTATATCGATACCGGATATTTGTTATATCGACCTCATTTAGAACATTCCACTTCTGTTTCCTGGCCAGACCATACCTTGAGTACGGCAAGGAGCTATGGTTACCTTATACAGCTAATACAACTTACTATACGTCGGACGACGATGTTTGATGTCTAGTACCCAACTGACATCAACGAACAGTAAATAATGATTGGAAACGTTCTCTGACCAAGATTATAATTTATTTTGACGAGCTTTCGGCCACTAGACTGTGGTCTTCGACAGGTACATG
>JBAHVQ010204774.1:0-12738 GCA_036872915.1 Nanipora kamurai
AAGGAAATCTTCTTTAAAAGAAGTGTCTTTCAGAACACTTATAATCTGAGAAATAGCGATACTGATCTAGCACTACCGAAGCCGAAAAGAGAATTCTTGAAAAGAAGCTTCAGATATAGCGGAGCCATGCTGTGGAACAGCTTATCCCCTAAAGCCAAATCTTGCGAAACGCTTCACTCTTTTAAAAGACATATACGAACATAAACTTATCGTGTAAATAAAATTAGATCTGATATTATTTTTACTTTTCTTTCCACTTTAGTTGTAGTTGTAAACAAAGCATGCTTCTTAAGTCTTCTAAACTTAACTTGTATATGTATTCAGTGGGACGCCCCTCATTGAAATCAGCTTTTGTTGTTGAGGCTAGCTGATTAAATAAAGTTTTAGTAGTAGTAGTAGTAGTAGTAGTAGTAGCTGGTTGCGGGCATACTGTGGGATGCGGCACTTGCGCTGGGGGGGTTCCACTGGCTCCATGTTCACCTTCGCCTCGAACGGACCAGCTGCACCGCTGTAACCCACTGATATTTGGGTCAAACACATCGTCGTACTCGTCGAGGAGGGAGGAAAACTTGGCTTTGATGTAGGAAAGACTTTTTGGCCTTTTTGATGTAGGAAGTAGATTGTCAGGGTCGAGCTGCACAGTGGAGGGGTGCTTTATGGCAGTCTTGGGTGTGGAGGACCTGGTTGGGGGCTTGGTTGATGGTGCTGTGTTGTCGCTGCCGGTTTCCGGTTGGCAGAAGTGTTCGTTCCGTTTAAGGAATTTAAGTTTAGGTGAGAGGTTAGGGATACGAATTTTTCCGGCAACGCTGGAGACTATGTCTGGGTTAGGCCATAGTTGTGATGCTGTTAGCTTTTTGATGCTGGCTGCATCCATCCGAGGCTCAAGGGCATACTCAGAGTCCGGAGAAGAGTCAGCTGGTAGCTCAACCTCAATAAACTCTCCCGGCCAGATAATTGTGGAAGTGGGAGGGGACCGGAGCACCAATGCACGGCGTGCCGCGGAAGTAACTGCTGTGGGATGCTGAGAGCCATAGTTGTAAATGGAACCATCGCCGATGATCACTTGGCGTTTGGCGGGGCGGACTGAGATGTTGTTTGCTTCCATAAACGGCGTGCCCGCCAGGACATCAACGTCAAGATTCGTCACAACGAAGCCTTCAAAGGTAAACTCATGACCTTCGCGAGTAAATGTGAGGCGAGTTTCACCGACAACATTCATGGGGGAAGAACCATCTGCTTGGTGGACCGACTGGGAGCTTGGAGTCACGCAGCAGCCGAGGCATTGTACTGGAGTGCTGCGGACCATGTTACCGGTAGCGCCGCTGTCAATGGTTATGCGTACAGGATGGTGAGAGTGGAAGACGTCCAAGTACGGTGATTGGCCTGCCTGTATGCGGAAGATTCGGGGGTTTACATCATGCCTAGTGTCTTCAGAGTCATTATCCGGTTCGGCCGTGTTAGTACTGAGTTCTAGTTCGGGAGTATCGTCAAAGATGTCGGCGATCTGTCTTACCTTTGCAATATATCGGCGGTCTTGATCTGGAAGGAAGCTGCACTCACTTAGGAAGTGACCGCTGTCGGGTCGACCTGCCCGTTTGCAAAGTGGACACGACTTAGCAGGACGGTTCGGACGTGTGGTCCCCTTGTATAGGACTTTGGGGCCCGCTGACCTACGAGAGTTACTAACAGCGGTGCGCAGAATTTTGGTGTCATCAGCGGCGCGAATCTCCTCGAGTAAAGAAGTGAGGGCCTGTGATATTTCTGGTTTGATTGGAGCTAGAGTTCGTGATCTTAACTCAGTTCCATATCTTTGTTTTACTAGTCTGGGAAATCAGGGTGGATCAGCCCGAGCCAAGTGAGGACTATGAAATTCTCCAGTGTGGGGGTGAGCTCCTCCTCTTCAGTAGCAACTTCACCATGGTGGGATAGGCTATTGGCACGGAGTAATGTGTCTTCAACAAAGGCCATCAATCTCTGACAGAGATCCTCAGGGCGCTCCTCGGTTTCAAGGTGCAAGTTCGCAAAATCCAGAAAGTGAGCGCCTGTGACTTGAAAGCCAGAATGTCCACGTATTGTATTCCAAACTGACTGAATAGAAGTTGAATTCTTCACCAGAGTGGTCCTAGATATGACGGGACAATAATTCGCTATCTGTCCGAGCATGAGCTCCAGGAAATTAACCTTTTGCCAGGCGGTAAGACGTTGTTCATCCGGTACACTCGACCCATCGCTTACAAAGCCCCGTAGGGGCTGGGCCTTAGTTTTCTTGCTCCACGTAACGCCCCTATTACAGAAGTACCGCTGACCGGTACTGGCGTTACATGAATTTAATGGGGGGTATGAGTGAAAATAACGAGGCATGTACAATTTTTGACATGAAATCTACACCTGAATTAATGTTTGCAAACGGTAATGTGAGGCCATTTTATGATGTATCATGCATGACTATAGCATCTCTTGCTATGAAAATTTATGAAATGTGTAGGTATTATTCCTGCTGGTGGTTAACACGTATACGTAAATCAAAGTCTGATAGGAATGATTTGGTTAAACAATATATCTAAAATACATAGTATTTTCTATTCATGTTTAAGTAAACATGGGGAAAAAAATTTGAAAATATTTTGTTGAAGGTTACGATCCAACAAATACAGTCTATCAATTTCATGGGTGTTATTTTCATAGATGTAAGTTGTGTTACAACAGCGATGAATATAATACTCCTTTGAATTCATTGTTTTATAATTTGTATGAAAAAACTCGAAAAGTTATAGATTACTTACACTTGAGAAGATGTAATGTGATAGAGATGTGGGAATGTTGTTATAGAACTAAAAAACATTTACAGCAAGTGAACTTGATAATTATAAAAAAATCTTCTATGATTATTTATCCTTGAAACCTAGTGATGCATTACATGGTGGTTGAACATGCCCTGTACCATTGTATTTTGAATGTTGCATTCAAGAGAAAGTACACTATAAAGATTTCACTGCGTTGTATCCCTTTGCTAAGAAAAATAATGATTTTCCTATTGGACATCCTACAATTTACGTAAATAAGGAATGTTCAAATGTAAAATTGTAGGACATTTTTGGATTAATTAAATGTCAAATACTTCTTACTAGAAAATTAATGTTTCCTGTCATACCGTCTAAAATTAACAGTAAATTGTTATTTTGTCTATGTTGCACCAACCTATGCCAAACTTCATTTATTTCAATCGCTTATAAAATTGGAGGAAAAACAATGTAAAATTTTATATTACGATATTGATTTGGTTATTTATAAAACCCTTTCTCTTGACCACCCTATAGAAACTGGAAATTTTTTAGGGAGAACTAACTAACAAACTTGATGATAATGACCATGTAATAGAATTTTGTAGAACAGGTCCTAAATGTTATTCTTTTAACACATTTTTGGGTAGAAATATTACTCATGCAAAAGGGTTTAGTATGAAAGGTAAATCTAATGAAAAAATTAATTTTGTTTCATTGAAAAATATTGTTGAATATCAACAACAAACTATTGAAATTTTATATAAAATCATGATATCAAGAAAATATCAACAGATTTTATTTACAACTGATGAAACCAAATCACTTAAATTTACCTTCGACAAATGTATTGTTCTAACTGATGTTTTTACTTTACCGTATGGATACGTAGGTTGAAGAAGTAAAAGATGGTGCCATACCTTTTAATCATCCTTCAGTAATTCTGCTGCGTGGGCAAAGTTAAACTGGAAAAACTATGTGGATTTATAAATTAACAAAACACATCAATGTGATGATGTGACCGATACCCAAAAACAATGTAGTTTTGTATCTTAAAAATCAACCCTTATATTCTGAAATGGAAACCATCACACAAGAAAATCCACAAGTGGAAAATATTCATTTCATATCATGCCAAACAGGTATACCATCAGCAGATCAAATTTTTCCTTTATTAAAAGATGATGGCTTACTAATATTGGATGATTTGATGGTACCATCAGCTTCAAATAAATCTAATTTGGAAAATTTAATACAATTGATTATAATAGATTCACACCATAAAAATACCTCAGTCCTTTATGTTTGTCAAGAATTGAATTATGGAAATGGTCAATTGAGATCCATTAAACGATCAAGCCATTACAAAGTTATGTCTAACTATATGAATGATAAATTTGATTTAATGAATATTGCTAGAAATTGTCAATATGATATGAAAGTCTTTAAAAAAATAGTAGATTACATTCATCAAGAACCTTACGGTTATTTACTATTTGATGGTAGTCAAAAATCATTTTCTAATACACATTTGCATACTGATATTTTCCCCAAAAGAGAAAACTTTAATTTTCCCAATTTAACAAAGACTTTTATAACACTGTTGACCCTTTTTAGTGGTACATCTTTTGCAATAAATCTTTTTATGATTATGTTTAAAAAACTTCTTAAGATTTTTTTGTAAATATAATTCTCTATTATGTAGAGTGTTATTTGGTAAAATTGGTATGTGTAATTTTATGTATTCACTGACACATTTTGGAAGTAAAAATAAAATGCACCATCCTCCACATGTTGTTAAAGTTTCTGTTTGAAAAGATTTATTAGAATGGTTTTCAACTTTAATTTTTTAGAATCAAAATACGATTTCCACAGTTTACTATATTGGCCTTTGAAAGAAAACCCATAACTATCAAAAAATATGTGTTTTTTGCTTTTTCCAAACAGCTACCGAATGTTGTCCAGGCTTATTTTTTGGGTTGGTATTACATACCCGACAACAAGTGTTTTTTAGGTTTTCCAGGATATTCATTGCTAGAGTAAACATTTAGAACATATTTACAAATAAATAGATTTTTCCCAACTAAATTCTCTAATTTCAACATCAGTTTGCTCCCTTTTTAAAAAAAATTTTACACATCATCATACAATCTACATCTATTTTCTCTGAAAAGGTGGGGAGATTGATATCTCCTAAACATTCAATCAGGTGTTGACATGGAGCAGAAGGTGGTGGTAGTATTCTACGCAAAACACGTCTTGCTTAAGATAAACATGGTAGAGATGATGACAATCATGGTATTTCAAAAAGAATAGGGTCTGCCAAGACAGATCTACTCAGTCATTCTCCTTTGTGTAAAACAAATAATCTTGGTATACATCGCAGTTGTCCAATAGACAACTAATGCTTCCAAGAGAAGCAGTAAATTTTTTTCTTTTTAGAATCTCAGAGAGTTGATTTTGTTTAATTTCAGATAGAGAACTGTGTAATTCACTTAGGTTGCATCATCGTAATTAACAGGTATTACAATACCATTCACTAAAATACCATTAGAATGTCTTTCAATATCATTCGTCTTGAAGAACTGCTCGATTTTCTGTTCAGCAGTTGCTATCAATGAAACTGCTTGACTTTGTTTTGATGAATCTAGTAGACTTTTTTAGCAATTTGTCTTTTTTCATCAATTGAATAATTTTTCCAGTTGTCTGTTCTGGTATAACACCTTGTTGAATTGAATGTTCTACTTCTTTTTCATTTCTTAAAACATTGTTAATTTCAGGATTTTTAAAATCTTGTATCACTTGATTACTTTGAGCTTGAGTCATTAAAGCTTCTATTAATTTATCAAATTTGTTAGAATTAACTAAATTTAAAACATTCTCACTCATTATTGAAATGTTAACAGTAAGAACAACTGAAGCTAATTTACTGTCTCAGTTGTTTTAATATTTTTAAAGCTTTTTTATAATAATACATGAGATGGAAATTGTCACAGAAAAACATTTTTTCATTGTCAGGATTAAGCTTGCTTTCCTAGGTAAATTTTTTTTTAACACGTACATATCATTAGGATCTACATCTATATTTTTTTTTCCAATGTGCATTTCAACAATTCTTTTAAATCATTTACAAATCTTTCATTTTTGATAAATTTAAATCGCGATTTCAAACTTTTGCATTTCAAATGTTAATTTCATTTAAAAATAAAATCATTGTTTTTGATTTTTTCCCTCTCTTTTTCAAGACTAACTAGTTTTTTGATACAATTAACAAGAAATCTGCCATCATCATCATCATCATTGCCATCATTGTTATCACCATTCTTTGCAGAGATATTGTTTTTGATTTGTTTGTCACAACAATCATCAATATCCATGTCTATAGCATCATTATCATCATCATCATCATCAGTGCACCCCTTATTTATAATAGCCTCTCCTATGTTTTCTCAATCACTTTCAGCTATTTTATTATCTTCCTCTCCTTCACATAAACTGGACATTTTTAAAACGAAAATTTATAGTAAGGTTGTTCATTTAGACTAGCATTCAACAAATTACAATATTCTCCAATAACAATGACAGTACCTGTAATACCCACGTCTTGTGTATATTTTATATCCAAATCTACAGTCTGGGTTGTATCTAATGTTGAAGCTTCCAGTTCACTATCTTGATTTCCTGTCAAATCCCAACCAATAATAGCAAAATCTCTTTCATAATCATCATAATCAAAAGCGAATTTACCTTCTTCCTTACCTAAAATGTCTCGCAGTTGTAACAAGGTTTCTTGAGATGATTCAAAAGGTTTTCCAACAATTTTACTATTTAGTTTTATATCAATGCTTGTTATACCTTCTCATTGAAATTTAAAATGGTTGGTGCTGTGTGTACCATTGTATCTGTTTGTGTGAGAATGAAGCAGAAATACACAAGTGGATCTTGTTCCATTAAAAATGTCAGCTTTGTATAAAGAGCTACTTGTTAAGTCATAAGGAAATTCTCTGGTACAATACTAAGTTATATACCTTCACTGGCAATTTGTATTATGTTAATATTCTATTTATACCACCGATAAATTAACTATTTGGTGTTAAAATTTTTTGTTATGTTTAATTGATCCTGTCGTAGACTGACGTTAATCTTGTAATTTGATCTAGAGTGGTGACATTTCACTTGAACTCTGAACTAATTAATTAGGAAAAGAAAAAAGAGAGAGTTGAGAATTGCTGTGGAGAGAGAGAGAACATGAGAGCCCTGTTGTAACTATGCTGTGATTGGAAGTAAGTACAAATTGTGATTGTGAGAGTTTTAGTCCTTGAAAACTTCCAAGTTATTTGTAATTACTGATTCACGGGGGCAGCGTTTCTGACAATCCAAATAAATTATCATATCTCTTGCTGTATTGTCGTTATTAGCCAATCCATTAGCATTTCTGCATGCTTGTAACAATTTATTATTTTCAAGATGAGTAAATTCTGTTTTTAGTTCAAACGGTGATGGAAGAGAAAAACACCTGAATCATACATCCCACCATATAAATTATCAATAACTTAAACATTCTGCCAACTGTGCTAAAGCTTCAATTCTACGTCTACCTAATTTATTCTGAGCAGCTGCAGCGTTTTCAACAACAGTAGTTTCAAAATAACCTGGTGTGTTAAATCCTCCTAAATTAACTTTCAAATTACTCAATATTGTATCTGGATCATATCTCGTAATCATTTCCAAATAATTAACAAATTCTTGATGTGAATTAACAGATGTTAACTGATTTTGATTGATGTATTGGGTAAAAGACTTGAGCTTTCAATGGTGGAAAATCCATTTCCCATCTTGCATCAGCATTTAAATTAGTAGCAGCATTAATTTTAACTTTCAATCTACATGAAATTTTTGTATCTCTAAGACTAATCACACCGTCAGGTGTTTGAGGTTTTACAAAAGTATATTTGGCTGATGTTGTACTCGTTGGGGTGGCATAAACGTCGTGATAAAGATGGTTTGTGAAGACATTATTAACAAGTTTTTCTTTAAACATGACCAAAAGATCATGAAAAATTTGATTGTGTTTTTTAACGGGGTCTTCTTTTTAGGATCACCTTTTTTCAATATATTCATCTTAAAAAACGTTCTAAACTTGGATCAATTTTTCTTTTTTTTGGATTTTGGAACTTTAGTTTTTGGAGGTTCAGAACTCAAATGATTAGAAACCCCTATACGTCATGACGTTATAGCTTCTTCCGTGCTTACAGGTTTATCAACAATGAAATAATTTTCTTTATATCTTTGACCACCCATTTCTCCCAACATTAATTTTACATAGTCATCTACTGTTAAACTCATTTTTTTTAAATTGGTTTATTAGAAAATTAAAATAGTTCTTTATGAAAAGTCGCTTTTAAATAATTTCAAATCATACAGTTGGTTTTATTAGGTCGAAACTATTTAGCATGAATTTGTATAGAATGGTGAAGTTATTTTCATTGAAAACACTTGTATCATATTTGCCTACAAGGTGACATAAAATAAAAGATCCAAAAGTAATGTAATGTTTCCCTTTAACATTTGGAAGAACACTATTATTCACATTTATAACTGTACTACCATCAATTATTATTTTTTTCTTCCCTATTTTTAGCAAATCCTGAAAAATCAATTTGTTTCTTAACAATAATTTGAAGTGATGATTGTATTTTTTCCATTTGAATTCATTAAAGTCTAGCATAAACAGTCTCCAAACTTTTTGATTGGGTAGAAAATGGAAAATCAATTTTTTATATTTTTCCAATAACATTTCACTTTTATTACATCTTAATTATATATGTAACATTTCTTTTTCAAATTACTTTACAAACAATAATCACTTTGCCACTATCAAAGGAAACAAAATTATCTTCATCATCCTTAATTTTTATACTAAATTGGGAAATAAAACCCTTTCCAATTTCATGAACACAATCAGCAAGATAAAAAGTTGTCCTGGATGACATGGTAGACATTCTTGACCAGTCTAACAGTATTAAAACCAACAATTGTTCTTCTTTATTACCGTCAATCGATTTCTTAATTTCAGTACAATGAAAATGCATTACATTCAACCCTCCACTTATATCCAGCAGATAAGTGGCTGATATGTCATCAGTTGAATGATAGTACGTTTTACTCCTGCTAGTTACTTCTGAACAAATAATCGGTTTGTCAAAAACTAATATCCAATGCAAAAATTCGACCTTAAATCCAAAATCAGACTGAAATTAATTATTTTTGAAATTCTTCATAACCCTATGATGTTGACTGAACACTTCTATGTCAAAACTCTTACCCGATGATGAGGTTGTTGATGATTGATTTAACTAGTATTCATAATTAAAATCACAAAGTATTTTTACTTTACCACTTTCCAAAGTAAATTGAAAATTATATCCTTCCACAAACTTATTTAAATAAGCTACTAAATCATCAACATTGCATAACGCTTCTGGTATATTGACACGATTAATTTTAAATTGTAATTTGTTGTCGGGCGTCATACCAGAAATACCGACTCCGATGAATTTATTCAAATTTAATTCGACATCCATCCAACATTTTCCAGAGCTTACATTGATCACTGTCAATGGATAATTAACAGCTACAGCCTGTACTTTAACCAGTTTTGAGAATGTATCCATTTGATTGGGTAAAGGCATTTTAAAGTCATTAATTTTGTTTTCGTAAATATCATTTTTTATATTACTAGGGATAATTAGTCTCACGTTTTGTGTAGTTCTTTGTAAAATATTCCTGAAATTTTTTCACCCTCTTCATCAATTAATCGTAGTTAATGGGTTTCATAGGGAATATTTTATGAATAATAAACACTTCATCAATCCATTGTCTTAAACTACTTTTTTCAAAAACATTATTTTTAATTCTTCCAATTCTAACAGGTTTAGAAATCTACATTTTCCCCCAACATTGTCATATGATAAGGAACATTGATTAGGAAATAAAACAATGTTTACATAAATATAACTTAATACATTGGAGTATTTTAATGCTACATCTGTCAAAAAAGGTGAAATAACCAACATATGCATTAATTCAAATTGATTATTAGTTAATTCCTTAACTCAACACGCATAAAGAGGTTTAGCGATGTTATAACTCAAATTTTCATGTCCTTGTAAAATTATCTCAGTGAGTCTTCCATCCTGCATACTTTCGTATAATCCACTCAGCTTTATTCCATCAGCTCTTGATCATCATCAAGATGTCTGTTCTTGTAACTACAATAAGCTTCTTCCACACTGGGAGATCTATCATAAAATATCTCACCTGTATCCAATATCTGGCACATATAACTAGGAGGATTACTAAAACAACAACATTGCAACACCACTTAAACATTCTTGATATTCTTGACTCTTTTCTCACATTCCATATTTTAATTGAATCATTTTCAACAATATCAAACCCATTATTGAACAAAATAACCAGCCTGAAAATTTTCTCGGATGAAAAAATTTTATTATGTTATTCAACATGTCAGTGTGACTGATGAAAAAAATATATACTCACATGTAATTAAAATGTCTCCAAGAATGCGGATTGTTTATCATGGGATAAAATCCCGCCAATTTAATTTTGGCTGGACAATTCCAATCACAGGATTTCATCACATTCGATTCGTAACAGATCTTCTTTCATGTTTATAACAATATTCACAAACGCTACAAGTAAAACCATGTCTTTTACACATAATTTGCTTTGTAGCCGTTTCAGTGCAACTGTAAAGGTTACACATCTTTTCAAAAACAGAGTCACGTGATCCACAACTATTTAAATCCTCTGAATTCTACAACATCTAAGATGTAAGAAACGCAAGCTTTTGTCAAGAACAACTATCCTAAACGTTCGTCCAGTTCACTCTCTTGGAAACATTTCTAAAAAAGGTAGGTGAAAAACAAAAAATTGTCTAGGCTTTCCAAACTAAAACTTGTAGGGCTTGGACAAACTTTATATTAATGCTCTCTTGCATGGGATGAGGTAGATTTTTGAAGAAAACCATGTATGAAATAACAAAAAGTAAGTATCACAAATCTATTATTCACGTAGTATTTTTTTAAATTTTTTTTATTAAATATCATATTTTAAGAATGGATAACTTGGGAAGCATACATGTACATAAAAAGCCAAAATACTATTCATCTTGTCTATACCTTGACCCAAAGAATCGTTTCATGTGGACCAACTTGAGATGAACTTTATCATTCCTATGTGCTGTGAAGAAAGGTCTAATAATTGGTTTGAGCACCGAACCAGCATTGAATTTATTAGTTAATTTTTGTTTAGATAAATGTGCATTGATGATTGATGTTGAAAGTTTTGTACCATTATTGAATTTTTATGATCAAAAGTCATATAGGTTAATGAACACTTGGATTCATGCCTATGAAACAAAACCAAATTATTCCTTTATATTAGAAAATTATCGATGTGATCACATTGTTGTACTTGTTTATGATACTATGTTAGTAGGTTCAGAATTAGAGATAGTTAAAGAAACGAAAGAATTTAAACTACCTTTCACTTCATATCAATTTTGTTTCAGAACATCTACTTTAGTACCTCAATATTCTAGCCTAATGATTTTTGTAAAGAAATACTATCAAAGAAGATATAGAAAAAATAAAAAAATAGGTCCGCAACGCGAGTGTGTAGCTACTGCGGTCTTATTTATGATGTGTGATGCATTAAATTTAATGTATATTTAGTCCGGTCCCAATAATGACCTGAACCTTTAGTCATCTGGGGCAAGAATCTTTGACAACACAATAGTACAAAAAGGCCTACTGTGCGTGCATGTGGCTACTTGTGTAGAGAAAATAGATATGAGAAAATAACCTATGGTACAGAAGTAATGCTGTCTGAATTTCAATCGATGAGGGAAAGCTACAACAACTGGCAACTTTAAATGATAAATTCACATTAAACCAGAGTGAATGATAATAATAATGATAATAATGATAATGTGAATTTATCATTTCATATTACCCTGACGATGATTCTGAAATGGCAACTTTAATATATTTGTAAGTAATCAACTGCAATATCAAATTTGATAACTTATGAACGATCAAGTCAATGACTTGCTACAATAAAACAAATCAATTTGAACTGTAACACAAAACAATGGTGAAACATATTTTCAATTAGGACAAACCATTTGACTTTTGAGGGGGGTGGGGGATGGACAATTTAGAGGAAATCTCACAAGATCTACACTGTGAGTAAAAACAATGTTACAGACTAGCCTTGGCAACATTATCTTGATTTTTTACAAAATATATTCCCTACTTGCCTTAGTTTGATATAGCATTATCTTGAACTTAAAAAAGTTGCCCTCCCCTCCCCCTGTGTTTTATATATTTTACATGTGGTGTAAAATAGCCTCTGTAGCACATCGTCGAAGTTTATGTTTGACGAGTCATTATTCATAGTCAGATCAGTTTGGTTCACATGAATTAAATTTTCTTCACTGTGTGTGAATTGAATGTTATCAAATCAACAGTGTGTTTTTGTTTTTGGGCCCAGTTCACTTTTAAGTACACGTGCGTACACAACGATCGCCAGTAAGGGCGTTCTGTCCAGTGCACAGTTCAGTGTTTCATCACACTGCTGATTCTTTATTGGGAAAAAAAACTGTGCAATCACTTGAGTTGACTTGTCTGCAATAATTTCTCTGGGTCGCGACTTCAATATGATTTTTTTAAGTTCTTCCAGGGGAATGTTAGATATTGGTTTAACAGCGTCTGTGGTGTTAACCAGGAGCCATTAAAGAAGGGAAACTGTATAGACTCTCTGGACAGATAACAATAGAAACGGAGACCAGGAGTCTCTTTTAACAAAGCCAGAATCACTTTCCTGACTGTCCGGATACACCTCTCCCATACTCCTCCATGATGGGAGCCGG
>JBAHVQ010204785.1:0-12732 GCA_036872915.1 Nanipora kamurai
TATCGAGGGTTCGAGTTACCGAGGGTAAAATTACTGTAAATGTTTTTCAGAAATCAAGGGGAAATCAATTTTGGTTCCAGTTAGCGCAAGGTTCGAGTTAGCGAGGGTTCGAGTTACCGGGAGTCGACTGTATTTTATCCACAATTTTCAGTAATCCTGAATTAACCTAGTCGTCCTTCGAGTCCGAAGGATTTTGAACAACCTAGTATGTAAATTTCGAACGAACGTTCGCTATTGTCTGAAATAACATTCATACTCAAAACTCTAGCCCTAACGACAAGAGGTCATTGATAACAAGGAATCAGTGTATCTGGGATCAATAACCACTGGTCAGTCATCACTGTATCATCAGAAATGCAAAAATACCAACAATCAGTGATTGGCGATACCAGTCTTTTTTTCCGACTCGATATGAGTGAATTATTATTATGTATATATACCAGTTACAGGCCAAAAGTGTAATTGATTGAACGATTTAAATAAAAGAGCAAGAATTCACTGAGTAAGGTAATTAAAATAGCGAATAGCTCCCCGCTGTACATCTTTCCATCTACACATCAGCTGAGCCGATCCTCACGTTGTACATATACAATAAACTTATTGAGTACAACGTTACTATGAAATGCCAGTAATTATTGGGATTGCAAGCAAACAGTAACCCTTACTTACCCAAACTTTAAACTTACAATTCCTCTAACTATTGGGTCACAATGCCAATATTCAAGAACGTTATTGGATACAACATACGGATTGGGTGTACACTTACACCTCTTTGCAATGTCACACACTACATCCTTGCTGACCAAAAGAACGTAGGCTCCGTCATCACGCGCGGTATACATTCCAGTATCGATGGTATTATTTGGCATTGTTATCTGCCAATCGCTACTTACAAAGAAATACAGAGAACAATCACACATGGTTCGCTTTAGACTTGTTTTTCCAAGCCTTGTTGGGTTTATTGTAGTTCTACTGTTGTTAAACAACTCCTACAATGGATACTCAAACATATTCAAAGGTAAGGTTTTCTCTCTTAGGCACATAGGGTAAAAACAAGCGCGACCCAGTGCACGATAGGAGCTTTTCCAATTCCGATTACTTCATAATAGCTATCTTTCGCCGAAATGCCCACGCGATCAAAATTTTCCGCGACCAAAATAGAATAGCAGGTTGGTTCTAAGAACAAGGGATGTCTGATCTATGCCATAATCCGAATAATCGCGACGATCGCTAAAATCCCCTTCGATCATTCGAAAACAAACATGATAAAGGAAGCGATGTTTACATGCAAATTGTAAGCTTGTTAGTAGTGTCTCCAATGTATCGCGAAAATCGAGATCGAATGAACATGTCCACCCTTCGATTAAGGCAATTGTGGCATTGGGACGGTCGAAGAGACTTCATCTTTTCTGATCTCGACAGCAGGCACGAATATGATGACTTCTACCTTTTGTTTAGATTAAGTAAGGGTCAATGAAAAGGCCAATTTCCATTCGACGAATTTGACTGCGCGATCAAATCGCCTCCATCAACACCAGGCTATGCTAGCGTTCGCCAACAGAATCGAGTGAACTACGACTTCAAGGCAAACTCCTACTTACAAATTTTTAGCGAACGGGAGTTAGTAAAGTAAAGTTCCTTTATTTATACTGGATAACCCTATCAGCTAAACTACGCTGTTATCCCTAGAGGTCCAGTAAGGGCCATCCCTCATGGATCCAGTATTACTACAGGAGGAAACCGGAGTACGCGGAGAAAACCTGCGATGTTTGGTAGAGTTAAACTGGCGAAGTTGCGCTCGTACTAATTATGTTTAAGACTCGAATCAGATGTTCGAATGATATTGCAGTTTTAGTGCACGCAAACTATTTCGACTATCCAACATCCTTTATGTCACATAATGTGTATTAAACAGCATGGCTTTGAGCGCAACCACCGTTCAATCCAAAATTTGTACAGTAATTGGAGGTTGGCCTTCAGAAGGTTTTTCCTTGATCAAATATCACAAACTTGTTAAACGCTAATTTTGATCGCAATTTTTGTAATCAAAGGGGAAATGCTAATCGTAGTTGACAATCAACTCGCGAAGTTCAGTCCCCAGTGAGATTCGTAAACTTTTCAATTTTGCTCGCGAGGCACGTGGGATGAGTACTCGATTGTCTGCCACGTATCAACACTAGTAAGTCGGAGGGTTTTTCGTACAGTGGTGTCTTAAATTTATTCAATTAAATTAACTTAAATTTAAACTAAATTTAGAATTAATTTGATATAAGTTTAAGGAAATTTTTGCTGGTCAAACTGTGGAACGCCATTGGCTCAGAAAAACTCTGAGTTCCAGACGGGACTTGAACCCGCAACGCGGTTGCAAAAATTTCTTAAGACTTTAATAGTGTCAAACTTCGAACTAAAGATTCTAATTTTAATTTGTTTAGTTAATTATGGCGTTGATGCTCCTGAACACCTTTCTTGTCAATTGTGGACAAATATTCGTAAATTTATTTGTAATAGTGAAAGACTTGCGTTCTACATTCTGCATCATTGATGCATTTTTTATTTATTATAAAAACACTATATATGGTTGTCAGTTGACACTAAAAGGAACTTCGACAACTAACTGTAAAATGTCTAAAACTTTAAAATCGTTAAAGACTAAATTTTTGGTCGCCAACTGGGATCTTGCTCAGAGTTTATATCTTTGCAAGGTTAAGCTGAGGCCATTAGGTAGAAAATCTCCTAATCAGGTTATGATAATGGTCAAAGAGCCCTTGAGAGCGACTTACGAATGTAAAACGGAAGGCAAGTATAATTCACTAGCTAATAAGGCAGTGTTGCGGTGAGAAACGCCTTTCTCGGAGGCTGGCTGAGCGACAGCTGAGTGTGAAGCTATTGGCAGCAATAGATACAAACTGTTTTTGCAATGGCTGTTATTACAGTTGAGCCCGCAGTTAAATATTCTTTTGTTTTACAAGCATGCAAACGAGACGAAAGGGTCAGAACAATACAGAAATGACCTTTCGCCTCGTTTACAAGCCAAACCGCTGACAACTGTAATAACAGCTATTCATGCTAAAGACAACCGAGGTCATGATTGGCTTAAATCTTATTGGCTTAAATCTTTTTAAATTGGATGACGAGTAAAATCAACACGAGAGAAATTGCGTGAAGAATTACACTGGGTCAAGGCAGATTTCCATTGATGCGTTTTCTACGTACGCGTATTCCATGGGAAAAGTTTCGACCTGTTTAACTTTTCCGTACATATTATGTACTCTAATAAAAACAAAGCATTTGGTGATACGTATGTGAGGGTGTATTTATCGATACCGGGTTGGGTAAAGTTGATTTTATGCGGAACGGTATCTGATTACGGCAAAGTTTACAAGAGTCGGAATTTGCTCGACTGTGCAGGCTAATGAAATTAACGCTGATTTTGATCAAAGCGATTTTGACCGTGAAATCAAATTCACCTGGATGGAAATCGACCTTAGGGAGGCTCCCTAGAGCAATTTTTAATAGGAAACTGATATTTAAATATGGCTACGTACGCATGAGCAGATAGCGATAAAGCCTAAAGTTAAGATTCTTGAGAGAATGCGACACACGTATGGTGTATATTAGCAGGGTCACGCAAAACTATACATTTGGCCCCGAGGCAAACAAAGATCGTGGGCCCTTACTCCTTTATGCCATTCAAATACGAGTTCCTAAGCGCAATTGTTCTGTCCGGCCCATTAAACGGTGCGGCCCCTGAGACAGTTACCCCTCCTAATGCCCCTCTTTGCGGTCAGTCTTAAGGTTGTAATAGTATAGTGGACAGTTACATGAATTAGCTACAACGCTGTGAGAATGCAGGTTGTTATTCAATTTATACATGCGTGATAAATTCATATAAAATAGATCTATCTAAAGATAACGATTCTACTTGTGTAGTCTTCCTGGACCAAACTGAATTATTTATTCGTTTTATGTGTTTTGTTTTCTCAAGCAACCAGGTTGCCAAGGAGTGGAATTAAGGATGATATTGAGGAACGGAACAGACTGGTGACAAAATTCTGTGGGAAACACAGGGATAATAGACTGTCGAACCGCACAACTTTCTTTCTGAAGTCGACTAAACTCTACGTGGATGACAACTACAAGTTTATATACTGTCATATGCCGAAAACAGCATCAACAACATGGCTTAAAGTTCTTCTGAAATTAAGAAGCGAACATTACAAGAAATTCCCGCACAAGGCGTCCCATCGAATGACCTTGGCTAGTTACACTCCTGAACAGGCCATCTACCGAGTGCGCACTTATTTTAAGTTTCTATTCGTTCGTGAACCCTTGGAAAGGCTACTTTCGGCGTACAAACACATGTTAAGGAAGAGCGACACAGAATACATGAAAGGACTTGCTCCGGTAACAGTTCTTCAGTTTCAGTATCAAAATTCAAGCAGTGAGAATGAGAAGAAGATTCCTGTCCATAGCTTCCCAGAATTTCTCCGCTATCTTAGTTCGAATATCAAGACGATGAGACAGCTAACTCTCAAATCCATGGATGTGTGGAACTCCTTAGTCAACGTTTGTAAACCGTGTCTGATGGACTACGACTTCATCGGTCATTACGAGACACTTGGACGTGACGCAGATTTTGTGTTGAAGAAAATAGGAGTCGACAAGTTGACAAAGTTCCCAGCCTGGAAACCTACAAATACATCAAGGGAAGCCCTCAGCTATTACAAACAACTTTCAAGAGAGCAAAAGAGGTCAATCTATGAACTTACTAAGAATGATTACGAGATATTTGGATATAGGACGGTCATAGATTCTTTTGGATAGATTCTACGGATTAAATGAGCCAGTATTGAACGGCAAGTTGTAGCTTGGTGTATGTAGATCATGATTGCGCCCATGCTCCTCTAACTTACCAACTCAGAAATGGGAAATTGCTTGACCTTTGTTCTATCATATGTGTCCGTGTAACTGAATGGTTAGAGCATCTCACCTACGATCAGAAGGCTACGCGTTTGATTCACGTCATGGGCTGAGAAAAGTTTTCTTAGTTTGTAAGCTTGAGTACCATGCGCATTTAAAATTCTATAATATTACACACCCAAAAACGTGCACTCTGTGTCAGGCTTGATAACTGGCTTGATATCTGGCTTGATATCTGGCTTGATATCTGGTCTGTTCAGAATTGAAAATGGACCTTATTGATTCACGATGCTACATGTAAGTTCCTAGTGTAATGTAGGTAGTTTCAGCCTCCACAGAGGGGAAAAGTTGTGTCACTCAGCCAAATTAGAATTTCTGCTTATGCGCCAAACTGACCGTTTGCTCCTCTGGATAGTCTGGAACTACCCGTGATGCACAACGAACTCGGTAACGTGAATAAGGTTTATTGTTGCAATCGCTGAAGACGGCAAGATGGCCACAGAAAGCAACAGGAATGATATTTGCAGGGTATGATGAAATCTTGTAGCTCCGATATTAATGTAAGACTGGGCTGAAATATGGCATGGCTTGTTGCTTTAATGGAATCAGGCGCAGCAAAAAGGCGTGCGGGATCGAGCTGCCCTCTGTCAGCAACGAAATTTTTGAAGCGCTGGCACAACATCATTCGGAAAGTGGATGCTATCATAACTATGAAACTGTATCTTAAACAAAAAAAACTGAAAATGGAAAATAAATCGGCCTGGTGGAGAACACTACAATGGTTTGCAAAAGGCAAACTATAAAACAATGCAGAAGATTGCAGGAAAAGGCAGGAATAAAAATTGAGAATAGTAAAATTAGCTTGTTTCATTTTTATCACGTACAGGCTATCTGGGTAGAAAATGGTTCCCGCAACGCTTCTTGAAATTATTCATGGCTATACAAGTTGCAAAATGGGGTTGTTACACGTGCAATTTCTTCTGCAACTTGCCTTGCAATGTCATTGCGTAGCAAGAAAAGTTGCCTCGTCTAACATGGCCTTTAGGTGTAACTGCTTTTAAGTATAAGACATATTGTAAACAAAACAAGGTAAGCTAAACAGCCCAAGAAATAAAACGAGGGTTCTCCATTTACTTGATCAATTTGACTATCACAGCGTCAAACTGGTCACCGAAGTTTGACGTGATAACTATTGGCGAAGATGTCACGTATAACACAGATAAATTCATGATTCACTTATGCTTCACTGATTTGTCGAATATCTGGCAAGGAATCTACATTCCGAATCAATCATGTAATAATTCCGAGAATAGCTAATTCGGTTACCACGAAAGTAGAGGAGAAGAAGATCGGAACCTATTCTTGACCCCCCCGCGTCTTGCATTTCAATAAAGCAGCACATGGCATAGTTAACGAGCCAGAACTTGAATCGTCTTGGAAGAAAGGAGTCATTAGTGTGTTTAATGTAGATAGATATTACTTAGGTTGATACTTGCCAGGTTTTGGACACATGTCTTGCCAGAGGAAGTAAGACAACAGTGCATACAATGCGTAGTATCAAGGTTAAAGGAGATACTAAACGTATGGAATTAAACGAAATAACCGAATGTTTGTATGCATGAAATGTATGAAATTTCCTCACAAACATTAATTAAAGGTAAGGGCCTACCACAGGATTCGAAACTATAGATCCCACGATTAAAGGCAACCTCGGAACTGGTTTGAAACGCCAGTAAATCTATTTCAAAATGTACTGAAGTTGTCTTTTATCATGGATGGTTTTACATTTTAAAATTCCGAGTCGGCCACTTACGTTTGTCCTCCGGTTGCCTTTTCCGCCCGAAAAATCGATAGCGATCCTCACAAAGGACTTATGATTTCTTGATAAACAGGAAGAAGTCAAAATTAGCAGTGATTTTTAGATCTTTGTCATGGGCTTTCTTCAGTAGTATGTTTATTGCTTGCAATTACAAGGACATCTGTCACTATATTTTATAGTACGTAAGAGTTTGGATGGTATGTCTAATATATGTCTGCATGTATTTTTGTGTGTTTTTTTGTGTGAGTAAAGGGTTAATCGCGCTGATGGCCCACATTGTATCGCGGTAAAACATTGCGGCGAGTCCGGCATATAGCCTAGCGGAAACATTGACAAACCAGAAACAAACACGATTCACTCCAACGAGGTGCCTGTGCTAGAAACGTCAATATTTTACGCTATTCTAAGTTTCGGTAATTCCCTAACACTTTTGGACTTTTACAGTAAGAGCCAGTGCTGTCACAAATGGTCATAAGGCCTGGGTCAAACGTCGACTGTCTCATGAGCCTGATCTAGTACAAATGAATAAAAGCTTTTTTGCTTCTGTTATTTGTATTTGTTCCGACTCATTGGTAACACTTACAGAGTTGGATGTTCAGCCAAGGGCTATTGGTAACCGAATCCCTGCAGTGAAGCAACAGTGATATCTACTGTTATGTCACACACTTATACTGATTTAGATATCACTGTTGGCTTTTCAGCGGCAGGCATTCGGTGCGGGACTTCCTGGCTTTTGTCGAAATCTGTAATTTTAAAAAAATAGCAAACATCTCATCCTACTTCCGAGAAGTAGTTAGCAAAACGCAAGAAAAATCATTCGTTGGCATCGAATCGATTTCCGGATTTAATGTTGACTCCCCTAATTATCCATATGCGAAGTCTTGTCAGTACTACAGACCACAGACACGAACTCATCATTTGCGAGAAGTCGTCAGGGGCACTAGTAGTTTGCACCATATAGGATCACCAGCGGGATTCAATTACGCCATCCAAATGGATTTAACGATGCTTGACGTTGTCCTCAAGATTTCGATCTGGTTAAATGCAATAAGATCCTTGCCATCAACATACGGTATGCATCTGTCGATCTTCACCAATCTGGCAATCTCTACCATCTCGATACTATGTACGCAATAACTGACAATGTCTGCGTTTTTAGGTTCTATCGGCACCGAATGCATCAATGGGAGTTACCGAACACTTGGAATTAGCGAAGGCAAGTTCAATGACGTGAACGCCAGGAATGTTTTCTCAGTTATTCGTTAATACTACGCATGCACGTTGCCGGCTATGCATATAATAGATAAAACTAATTTAGCTCGTGCAGGGATTCAGATAATTTTCGTGACAAAGTGAAATATCCTGCCTTGTCGACCGGTACACTAAAAGTGATAAGTACATAGTTTCGCCAGATCAAACACAGCTGACAATGCCCCAATTTTGCTGAGAAAAGTTGCCTTCATGCAAGACTTTCCCTTATTCGAACAAAGCGGTGTACCACAAGCAAGACAGCTTTTGAGATAAGTATGTAATTTTAGTCGAAGTGTTTCGTGTCTGACAGCAATAACCTCGTATTAGAATGGTGAAACGGCAGTAAAATGTAACCATTAGTTAATGTGCCAAACGCGCCTTTTCAGAGTGACTCTACGCCCAGCGGTAATAGGCCACTCGCACTAAGAAGTCGAGCGACCTCAGTTCTTATAGGGCAGCACGCATAGAACTACAACCTAACCTAGGTGGATGTTTTAGATAAAAGTCGGGTCAAATGTGTATATTGACTCAGAGAAACAGGCAGTATTGTAGCCAATTACGTGGTTAAGATCATGTGACTTATTAACCTTATACGAACGCGAGGTCCATTTATTATGTTTCTTATGTTTCCATTGATTATATTTCTTTTTCGAGGTCTATTTATTATGTTATTGTTATTATGTTTTGAAAGTCGGCACTTGAGACCCCTGGCAAGCAAATGCCCGCCGGAAGTTGAACCACTACTCGTGAATCTCCTCCATCGGGTTATTGATCCAGCTTATATTAGCATTGGTCGTATCCAGAACTTTATGACGTATCCAGTTAAAAAACAGTTAAGGTTTTTTGCTACAAACTAGGAGAAAGGAACTAAATCTCCTGACACGATAATTCAGGTAAAAGATGGGCTATGCGAATGCGAGCGTTCAAGAAAAAAACCTGCGCTGTCCTTAAGTATCCTACTCCAAATTCCAGGGTCTTTTCTTTGAGAGCATAATAATCAGGGTTTACATGTGAAGACATAAAAATAACACCAATGTGGCTTAAACTAATGTAGTTGCCGATTATGCCGTACAAATAAGAAAAAAGGCTATTAAAATATTGTTTTTTAACCTTGTAAATGTAGAAAAAAAGTACTAAATGATGAACACTAATCTGGTTCATGTGGGAGCTACTCTGAGACACTTCGGTGAGACACTCTAACCATTGAGTTACCAAGATTCAGATGGCGAGCTAAGGCGCAGGTTCGTCATATGTAATGCTTAAGCGGAAGTCACCGGTCATCAGAAGGTTGCGGGTTCGCTTCTCGTCTAGGGCTCAGAAATCGTTTTCTGAGGAAACGAGCTTGACGAACGTTCATTGGTTGTCTGATATTTACCAAGCTCCCACATGAACCAGATTAGTGCTCAGCATTTAGTATTTTCATCATTATTATCATATCGTGCCTTCCGCTTAGGCAGTACATATGACGAAGCTGCACCTAAGCTCAGCGTCTGTGTCTCGTACCTCAATGGTTAGAACGTCTCACCGGTCATCAAAAGGTTGCGGGTTCGATTCCCGTCTAGGGCTCAGAAATCATTTTTCTGAGGAAACGAGCTTCACGAACGTTCGTTGGTCGTTTATTATTCTTTATTATTTATTATTCTTAATTTAAAGAAAGAAAAAACCGAGGCAGTCCTATTTGGAACTGCACAACGCCTAGCCAAACTTAATGAAGGCCTTAGTGTAAGGTATCGAGGAAACCCAATCCACGTTACAACGCGTTACAAATATGGGTCTTGAAATTGATGTTTCACTTGATTTAAATCCCAATTTTGAGAAGAATTATAAACGTGCCTCTGGTAGACTTTGTTTACTGACAAAGCTTCGACACTGCCTGGATGCACATTCTACAAGAGTACTATATAATTCAATAATTTTGCCAACATTAACATATTGTGGAATTTCAAACCTTAAATTAACAACCACACAACTGGAGAATCCATTGCCAGCCGACAATTTGAAAGATCAACTGAAAGCTTTGCAATAAAGTCCAAATATTATCGCTAAACTTATGTCTTGTTTTTTAGCTCATATCTTGAGTTACTCACAAGATGTTTATTTTCGGATTATGTTTTGTCTTATGCAACTGGAGAAATTATCTACCTTTTATACCCGTGCACAAAAGATACCGCACGTTGCTGTCATATCCCCTGATAATGCAAGTAAAATAAGAACTTGTAAATTAGTGAGAGATATCCTGAATAACAATGTTTGTGATGCTTTTAAAGGATATTTTACTACTCAGGATCACAATAAAGCAACAAGGAATAATAGAGCCTCTGCCATACTACCGACTATTAAAACACAATATGCAAGGAAAGGGGTTTTTTTATATGGGTGCAAAAATTTTTAATGAACTGCCATTGATTATCAGACTGGCTAATAATGCGTCTTTTAACAGTCAGATTAAGCAGTTTTATCATTCTTAATTTTCAATTTCTTCTTAATTTGTTAATTTATTGTAATAATATTTTATGCTTTCTTAGTTTTGATACAGGACGAACACTGATAACAGCAATTTGTATTGTTGAAGTTCTTATCCTGTCAAAATATTTGTAAATAAATAAAATAAAATAAAGAGACCAAAGTGTGCTCAAAATGCAAGCAATGCTATTTAACTCTATTTTGTCTGGTTCCACTTACACCTGTCCCCAGTGTACGATGGAAACTTGTTATTTTCACTAACTACCTGTTCTAATTTTACATTCAAATCAAGTTTTTTGAAATGTGCATCAAAAATTAAGTCAGAAACCGTGATACGAAGTTAAGTAAAAGTTTTGCCTCATTTTCCCAATCTTCTCGGACAATGAGTTATAAGCCATTCAAATTCAAAAATTTTTCCGGGGCACGCCCCGAAACGCCTAGGAAATGCGCCTTGGGCGCTCACTTGGTGCACCCCTTTCAAACTTCTAGATCCGTCCTTAGGCTCTGAGAAGTATTGATCTCGTAACTTCTGATCGCAGGCGACACAGGCGAGATCGCAAGTGAGATCTGACAGACGTTAACCATTGAGTGACCTGGATTGAATGTTAAGTGGGAATCAGAGTCTGTAACTCAGTAACTGCGTGACATCTGTTGGTCTTATGCCATTTTCTCGCCATGTAACAGCAGATAACGTTTTTCGTCACGTGGTTCTTCACATTCAATCAGAGAGACGACAGGTCTCTTGCAAAGCCTCAGTTTCCCCGTCGGGTGGAGAGAAGCAGGGCACATCGTGGCAAAATCATTTGGTAGATGAATGTAATGTATCACACACGAGGAGTGTTTGATCTGATATCCAAACGCCGAGAAGTGAGTTGAAGAAAGAGGTTATAGCCAAGTTTTTTAGCCAACTTCGAGGTTTTTGGTATTTAAGATCAAATGCAACTTTTCAGTGTATGATATGGAATTCTTAAACGAATGCGTATTTGAGGAGAAAATTTTATGCTAATTAAGACCACGTATCCAAACGTCGTCTCTGGGTACTGATTTCTTTTGTGTTTCCTCGTAAGTTTGAGATGGCGAAATCTAAAACTCTCTCTAATATCTGTTCCGTTTTTCTCCAGGAAAACCACAAGTGACACCGCTTGTAAACCAGTTAAAATATGTTGACGACCAAGTTGTGATTTGTTGCAGCGTAAAAGCCAACCCAGCAGCTAGAATTCTGTGGTTATACGAAGGCAAAGTTATAACAGGTGAAAGAGATGGTCAATTAGCTTATCGTTATACCAGCTGTAACGAAACGCTCACCATAAAGTACGTGATGTTGAGCGATGCAGGCAGATATACATGTCAGGTGACCAATGCACGCGGCGAGGCCTCGTCAACTGGAGTACTTCAAGTGAAAATAAGAGGTAAGAGGAAAATATTGGCAAGATGGTGGCAAAAATGGTCATGCATGTGTCTCATCTCTGTGGCCTGGGTTCGATTCCTTCTCCGTGGAGTAGTCCGATAAAACTTTGGTCACATGTATGAAGAGTGAGGGAAACGACAAAGAGTTAGCTACAGGAGGGAACAGGAGTACGATAGGAAAAACCAGTCATGTTTGTGAGAGTCAGACTGGACAGTACTCTTCTCACATGTGACCAAACCCAAGGTAACTTTAATCAGCCAAGTATACTCCTGAATATAGAAAACCAAAAGGGTTGCGGAAGTGAAACTGCCGAGAACTTAAATCCAGAAAAACTGACGTTTCGAGTAAAAACTGACCTATCAAATACATGTATGGTGACTGTATCAAACTGTTTAAACCATCACTTCGATAAATAACTCGTGGCTATGCTCTCCTCAACAGTCTTCGATTCTCAGTTGGTAGAGCACTGTACTAGATTCGCAGGGTTGCAGGCTCGATTCCCAGCCGGAGGCTCAACAGCTGCATTTTTGATTACCTGGTCCCGCTTGGGTGTTAACGTGTGTGCATATTACCCTGACTTTGTAATAACGTCGAAGTATTACCAGCTTTCTCATCCCATGTTTTTTCAAGATGGTCGTTTTTGGAGTAGCTGTCAGTTCACATCGCATGCAATAATGTGTGAAATGCTAGATGGCATACGCCAATAGAATATTGCAAAATTTGGACGAAAAAAAGCCATAAAAGCTCTTATATAAGGGGAGATACCCGGTGACCCCGCTTAGTAAAACATTTCCTATTTTCCTTTTCCCTTCTCGGTTTGCTTTTTGATATTTTCTTACCTGTTTATATTTCTGGGGAGATATCCGGTGAC
>JBAHVQ010204826.1:0-12725 GCA_036872915.1 Nanipora kamurai
GTAGATATGATTTAATGTTAAATAAATTAGTGAATAAATATATGGAATATTTCTATGTAGCCACGCCCACATGACCATGCCCATTTGTCGGAAAATTTTAAACCTTGCCCCCCCGCTAAGAATTCCTAGTTACGCCACTGGTTGGAGGTCTATACGGGAAAGTATTTGCCCTAGGATTTCGTACAGACCTCGCTCCTTCGTCGCTTGGTCTGTACGTAAATTGTTCTGAGGGCAAGTATTTTCCCGTACAGACCGAACAAACGAGGTCAATAAGAAATTTATTATATGGACGGAAAATGTATAAATCGAACAAGGAACTCACATTTCGGGCCTCAACTGCTGGGCGGTCTGTAGGAAAAATTTATTGCACAGCTAGTGAGCCAATCAAGGTTCGTCATTTTGCGTACAGACCGGAAAACAAACCTTTCCATGTAATAATAGTAGTATATTGCTTCAGGTAGTTACAAAGTTAACTGTAACTTGGGTACTTTTGTTCACGTAAGCAGCTTTAGTTAGTATTGCTGCATGATAAGCTTGATGTAATATGTCATACACGAGAAGGATTGTTTTATCAGGATATCCAAACACCCAGAAGTTTGTTGAAAACCGAGGCGATAGCCAAGGCTTTTTACAAACTTCAAGGTGTTTGGATATCTGATGAAACACTCCTTCTCGTATATGACATTGCATCTCCAAAGAATCAGTATTTGAGGAGAAAATCGAGGTGAAAGTTGGCTTAATTTATGTAATTTCTTCCTCAGATATCCAAGCAACGTCTCGGCAGTGATTTCCTTTGTGTTTTAAGCATGAATTATTAATGAGTTCGAGATTATAATGTATCTGGTAAGATAGAGCAAATGGAGAGCGCGGTACAGTCTTTTCCAGCACGACTACGTTGAAAGATTAAATTCAATGTTTGCAAGCAAGGAGCCAAAAGTCACCTTGCCATTTGAAAGGTTATAAGATGAAAGAAAGTTTCTCACACGAAACAATTCGTCTGACGTTGTTCGCTGAACGTGAAGCAGTAAGCGAACTGGATAATTCATTCTCACAACACAGTCGATCATTCGTTCACCGGAGCTTCTCCATTAGACGATAATATCTGAAATAGCTAAAGTCGAGCATTATATGGAAAATAATAGTCCTAGATCTTGACGCTGAAGAGTAGAATACATCATTCTAAAAACATAATATGTCAACTTCTTGCTTGAGTCAAAAAGGGGATTTTAACACACCCATAGAAGACTAAAATATGATTAACTAATGTTGAATTAACAACAGACTTAATTGTGTGCGAAGTGTAGGTTTAACTCAGAATAATAAGAGCAGAAGCTGTCTAAATAAAAACAACTCACGTGAAGCCTTCGTGATGAGTTGAAGGAAACCAGATACGTGCAGTTAGTTTACATACGAGTGACAGATCACTCGAACCTTGAGCCCAATGAAATATACACATCTTAATTATTCCCTGTAAAAAAGACTTTTTCGATATTTCTTTTTGTACTTAACTCACTTTGTTTTCTTCTAAAAGCCCTGAACTGCTTTTAATGTATTTAAGCTTAGCTTACACGGAATGCTTATCCCTTTTGTAACGTTTTCAAGAACAAGAAAAATTAAGCTTTGCAGACCTTTAAGCCATATTAATGATAAAATAAGCTTGTACAATATCTGTGGTAACAAGGGACGCATGAGAATTTTTTAATTAATCAATATTTAAACAAGGGCTTTACGGAAATGAAGTATGCAAATAAGAGCGAATGCAAAGTTCCATGTCCAAAATTCTGGTGCCACTGGATACACGCGAATTACCACTTTCAATAGACATTGCAAATAGTGTTTGATCTTAATCGGCAACTCAGACATGCATGCTATTAGACTGAATTCAAGGGAAACTGGTCGGATTCTTTGTTGAGATTATGTCTTTTTATTGAAAAATATTTTGAAAAATTTATGTACACGTACACCTTAAGTTTACGTGGGCAAGTATCATGTTAGACCTCTGCTCTTACAAATTGTGTTACGCTTCGTTTTCTATCCCTTAAATCTATTCTTGTTCTGACTAATCAGAAACAGGTAAGAAAGGAACCAACGTACAAATTGCCTAAACGTAACGTTTACGCATTGCAACGGATGAAGTTGGCCCTATCAGTGAATCATAGATAAACAGGACAGGAAAAAATATCCAAAAATTACACCAACCATGGTTGTTACGGATCAAGTTTTTCTTTGTCTTTATTACCAGTGATTCACCGCTAGGGCCTAATTCGTCTAGTTATCGAGACTATTAGTCTTGATGTATGCAATTCATCCAAACAACCACCAAGAGGTTACTGCTGTGTTTGTGAGCAAATGGTGCAATGGAGGCAATACGCCTTCATTATCTTTGTGTGTAAATGACATGCATTAATACGGCTGATTAATTCTTTCGACAAACTTGCAATGTGTATACGGACTTTGCATAGTGGCAACTATTTTCACAATCACGACCCTATAGACTAGTAGACAATCATCCCCATTTACTCTACAAAATGTGAAGCAAGGATTGAAAAGAACGAGTAACTGGAAACCTAGTCCCAAACTCAATAAATTATGGTTGGCTGTCAAAGTACAACAGATGCCTTCCTAATAAAATTGCGCTTACCGTGTTCTGTGTGATAGCCCTCAACTACCAGCAACACTCAACCTAATCTTCACCCAGTTTTGTGCCAATTTTTTGTTGCCTAATTCTGGAAAATCTTTGGGCCCCAGTACCAATGCAATCGTGAAACAAAAGGTTATTATTTTGAAATAAATTTGTTGGTACACTTAAAACTTTGAGCTTTATTGTTTACAGTCCTCAAAAATTTTATTTTTAATATCTCGCAGAGTGTATTTGTGATAGATAGCCTATGTAATACAATTTTTACTCAGCAAATGGGCAAATACAAAGTGATGTTCAGTTCAAAGAACTCCTTGTAAGAGAACGTCTTAACCAAACACAATTTTTCTTAATATATTCAAGACATACGAATGCTTTTTGGTGTACAGTTCCTTCGTTCATCACCAGATCTAATAACCAAGCATTTAATGAGTTATAGTCTTCAATTAGAACCGTTAATGTATAAAATTTTAGAAAACGAAGATAACTATGATGATTGCTTTAATTTCTTCAGTGTATGACAAGCATTTCCAATCAAAAGCAAGAGCAAGTAGCAACATATCAAAGTCTAACCATATATATAAACACTTCATATTATAATGTTAAATGTGGAATGTAATGAACAAACCTTGCACATTAGGAGCAGAATAGTCAAAAAAAGGTGAGAAACAGCCATTCTGGATTCTTCTCTGTGACGTTCTACGATCGATTTGGGCTACAAAGGAAGAACTGCCCACATTTATTAAATTTAACATTATTATAATCAAATATTATACGTCTTTCGTAGTGTTTACTCACCCTTTTTTGTGGGAGTTCTGGAGTATTTCTTAAAGATATGTCGGAAATCGTATTCATAATTGTCTTGTTTCTTAATGTCATACTAAATACCATATTTCTTCTTCCCACAAAAAAACAAAATACTTTCAATCAAATATAATGACAGGTACTTAACATGCAAAATAGAAAATATCAGAAATTATTTTATATTTTCAGGTATAAATTGTAACCAAATTCTGTGATTAATGCCATGATTCTCTGTCCCCAGACAATTGAGAATATTCAGGTCAGTTATCAGGAAGACAGGTTAAGGCCGTTAGCGAATTTTATCGCCCTAATCGAATTCTCTTTGTTTAAATTGAATAGGTTTTTCTAGTGAAAAACGGGCATTACTGGTGAGCAATTGCAAAAAAATTTTGAGAAGGTGCTCATAGCTCACAGATAACATGCAATAGAGCAGTTTATAAGAAATAACATAACCCTCCTTTGTTAAGCTTTAAATCGTGTATTTATGCCAGGATTTTTGAGAATAAAATTCACTCTTATTTCGCCGCAAACATGTTCACGGTGAATCATCCATACAAGAGTTCAGTGTGCTTATTTTATCGCCAGGTTATTTTCTCTCGTTTAAACGGCTCTAAATATTGTTTACAAGATATTTTTAAAATGTCTGAGATGCTTAAATTAATCTTGGGATGACAGAGGACGCTCGCAACCTCCTTGACTACTGCTCCGAATTAATCAATGTTTTAGATTAAACAGATGAAGTAGACACGCTCACCCCCGATACCTGTCCCGTTCATTTTTCTCGCCCAAAAAGTTCCGAATTACTATGCACATGCCCTGTAATGGCATACGTCATTAATACTTTAGAATAGGATTTAATTTCTCCATTAATAGGAATGGTATAAGCCCTAGTCTGCGGATTAAAGCTAAAATAAGCATTGCATGCTATTATTCAATTGACCATATTTTTTAACCAAAAGGCAAACGGTCTAGAAGTGCAAACTTGTACAAATGAATAATGTAAATGCTTCAATAAATGTGGTTGCGAGGTTACGTGTTCGGTAATTTAATCATTGGCATTGCGTTTCAATTTGTTTGATTAATCTGTTTGTTAAGTTCTTTGGAACGAGGAATAAATTTTTCAAGCCCTTCAAGTCCTTCTTTCGCATACCATGTTTACGGCTAAAGTTGTTATGATTAAATAAGGAAATGCCGACGTGTCTAACTTGCATTTTAATGCTTTGGGGAAAGATGTAGAAAAAAATTTATTCAAATATACCTTTTTAAAAAATTCCACAATTCCTAATTCGGCAAGATTTTTCTGGTTGTATACTACACTTGAGACATTTCTTATAATGGCGTCTTATTTCATATTTTTTCGTTTTCGTAATAATCAAAACCCACTTCCTTTGAATTTCTTATACAACAAGGAGACTAAAGAAACTAATTGCTGTGTCCACAAAATAATCTAAAACAAGCTAACATTCATGAATAAGTATCCAGTAACCCTTTAGTTTTCCGTCGGTGAAAAAAGTTAATCAGGGAATCATAGTTCATGTTGCCGACTTATTGTCGTTTCTCAATTTACAATACGATAAACCCGGTGGATCTTTGGTCCATCTGAAATGATCAAAAGAAAAACTCTTCAAATCAGCTTCTTTGCTTGTGCTGGTCACATTACACAAAACTCGAAAGCTGAAAGGTAAACTACATCAGTGAACACCCAAAACAAAACGACAATGTACTTCAGTCATTGGATTGTTTTCATCATCCACAGTGTTTATATTCTATTGCCATTAAACCGTCCACGCAAGGGAGAAATAAATCTTTACCAAGAACTAAAATTGGATTTTTCGAAGTGCTTTTTATGCAGCTTTGTATTTATGCAAGTGATCTTGTCTGCAAAGCTTCAAGTGCAAGAGTCACATTAAAGCAAGTGATTGCTATTTTGTAATCTGTTCCATTAATTAGTTTTGTCGTTATGTAAATTATTTGAATCAGTGCTAGGTAGCAAAAATTGCTGGGCGATATTTCGATCAGTTACTATAAAGCAATTAAGGCACTTTACAGACGATAAATGCACGTTCGTCAAACTCAGTTTCACTGGTACCGAAAAACGAGTGCTGAGCCCCAGATCGAACTCACAACCGTATGACGGTGTGTGAAGCGTTCTACAACCGAACAACCGAGATTCAGATGAACAATTTTCACTTAATTACAATGATTTGATTGGACAAGATCAACGTCACACACAAAAGTTGTGCATGTGAGGGTTAGGTGTTATCACACGTGATTGGTTGCCATTTGTCAAGTTCATTTACTCAGGAAAACCATTTCTGAGCCCCAGCCGGGAATCGAATCTGCAACGTACAAATGGCCGATGAAAATGTTCTAACTCTTGAGCTACGGAGACTAATACTAATGTGCTGCCTACAAAAGCATATGTTAGGCTTCGCCACGTCTTGCTCATCTTAGGTCTCCGGACAGGGTACCCTCCTCGTGGTTAAGCAATATCCTTGCTATTTTGATTGCCTACTATTCATTTACCGTTCTTATGCCAGTACTATTTCTTCCGCTATGTACTAGTTAAATCAGTACTTTCTTACGAGAAATAAATTTGTAGAAAACAAACAACTAAACGCGCATGGAATTGTATAAGTCTATACTCGCTTTTCTGTGCACTTTATTCAAGCAGCAGTTGTTGACACTTTAAAATATCACTAAGACGAAAAATGGACCTCAACGTTTTGATGATATTTTGCTTCAGCAAACTTTATTAATGCAAGGCATCTTCAGGAACAAAATTTGAATGCTTTAAACAAGTTGGTGAAAAGTTATAAGCTTTTAAAGTGACTAAAATTGAGATCGTCATTAAATTTTCCGCCATCTTGGATTTTGAAATAATAGCAAGGTTGTGAGGTTCTCTTTAAGGTTCTCAATACAGCTCTCTAATTTATCAGCTTCTGGTGACTTCTTGGTTCATGAACCAAAACGATATCTTCGAACCCATCATTGGATTGACTATAAGTCAAATCTGATTTTCTGGATCCGAAATCGTCCTTGATTAGTACCCAACCTCTTACTTCAGTCAAAATATGGCTACAGAAATCGACGAAAACGAACAGACTCTTGCCGACAAAGATCAAAATAAAAACGTTTTAATGCCGAGCTCAAGTTTACTTGTTGGTGAGTACATTCATTTCTTTTACTGAGTGCCAGAGATGCAGTTATAGGATGGTTATGACTGCGAGGCTTTAGTTTCTTAGTTTTAGCATGATTGCGTGAGATTAAAGCGCAAAGCGTGCTGCTATCCAGAAATTTGGCGATGTGGTAAAATACATGGGAAAACCTGGAATGTATTCTCCAACGAAGTTTTTGTGGAATTCGTTTAAATTTGGGCACAACTTCGAATTCTTTGTGCTTCAAGACAGGAAAATTGAAATTGTTTCTGTGGTCGGGCTTTATCTCACAAAGTACGGGACTAGTAAAATATTTGTCTGTCATTCCTAAGTTCTTAATATGCTATTCTAAATTTTTTTGGGAGCTCTTAGGTGGATTTGATTCTATCTGCTCACTATTGTTTGATATTATTATAGATTTCTGATTGCAGTATCTCACCAACAGTTGTTACTGTAGTACGTCTTCTTTGGTACATGACTGGCGTAACTCATGGGATTTTCGCTTGTTCTTGGGCAATCTTAACGCCATTGGATCAGCTTTCCTGAAACCCCCTCAGAGCCGCGGATGTTTTTAGTTGCTGTGACTACAGACTATCAAATATTTACGATGTGTATCTACTGCAAAAAGTTAAGCGGGAAAAATCCCTTTCTTGTATAAATTATAGGATACTGAAACCCTTTCCTATAAATAGCCACTAAGCTCAATTTGTAATAATCCAATGTATTTGTAATATTTTGTTTACTTAGTGATCTTTGTTCAAACTTCACCGACCAAATCGTCAGTATCTATGTACTTGTCATCAGTGTAAAGCTTATGCTAAGTTTTACAATCTTTACTTATAAAGAGATTAAGTCAAAAGGTATATAATATTGGGGTAATTCTCTTTGGGTAGAATTGTTACCAGCAACGGATAAACAGGAGATTTGTTGATTTCTCATCGTTTACTAGAACGCAACTTTGGTTCCGCAGTTCTGCATTGCTTTTTTATCTGAAAGGAAAGTAAATCATCCAGCTGCGATGTTGTGACATTTTATTTGTGTAACAAACTTCATAAAACATACTGGTAATTGAAAGGCTGAAGAGGTTTGCGAACGCGCGCTGTTATCTAATAAAGCTTTGAACAACCTTTAAAACCTTCTGTTCTCATGTATTATTGTCATGGGAAAACGGACGTCTCTGCCGAGTTGTCCCACCCATTTGATCAGCTCTGTGCGAAACAAGTCAACTTAACAAATCAACTTAATAAACCTTTGATCTCTTTACACGCACTGCGCTCTGCAAGGCGTTGTGTTGTTAAGAATATGACATCACTCCGACGACGGGCCTTCGCTCGAAACGACAGTTTCTCCATTCTTAGGTTTCAGCAGTTTGCCAACCCTTTTGATTATCTACAAATACTGCCGACGCCAGCACTCTACTGATATATTATCGTTTACGATATCAGTTGGTATTGCAAATAAATCCACCATTAAACACGATTGTCCTCAAAAAATTACATAATTAAAAACTGATATACACTTATTTGGACCCACAGTATGTTTTTAGTAATACTTCTGAAACTCAATAATTCACGAGAAAAATTGAAAAGAAATTAATGTTTAATCAGTGCATGTAAACGTGATACAACCACCAGTGACTGTATCAGATTCACATATCAGTTCTGTCTTGACTCTCCAACACTCAAAATAAAGCTTTTTTTCGATTTAATATTACTTCAAAGTCCTGGTTTCACAAGTACTTTACAACATTCGCGTTGGTGTTGTATCGGACATACAATCATTCGCCTTCGGCTTGTGCTTGTAAATTCGATACAACGCCGCCGCTCATGTTGCAAATACTACTTAAAATATTACTAGGGCTTCTTTATCGAATATAAATCACGAAGAGACAGCCAAATGTTTTATATTCGCTGATGTTTTTAATGATTTTTAAACAAATGCCTTTTTATACCAACTGATGAAGAAAGTTTGACAATGGTTTTTTATGCCCTGAAAAATTTAAATAGCTAGGTGACTGAGATCTAGATAAATACGACACGATTGTTATCTAGTTTTAGAAAGTAAAATGTGATAGTAGTGAATGCTGCTGGAAATGATTAGTGTTTCTTCCTACGGTTACTTAATTTTTATAATGACCATGAACACAACGACCATTTCTTGCCTTGACTATTTTTAAATGCTCCGGGTTGTCGAGTGTATAATATGAAACAACTGTTTTTTCCCACATCACAATTCCAGTGTTAAACGTAAATATAGTAATCAATTTTTGCGATACCAATTATAGAAAGTAAGCTGATGTCGTTTACTTTGGAGAATTGCTTCCTCTCAACGTTGATTCAATGATAATCTTATATGCAACAGACGCAATGCGCAACTGTATAGGCAATGTTGCGGCAATTAAAAAGAATTAACTGAGATGAATTTTTAACAGGACAGGCAACATTAGTATAAGAGTTAGGGAAAGGATAAGAGAAATAAGATCGGAATTCGTTTAGGATAACCCTTCAACAAACGAGTACATCTTCATTGCCTATTTTATTTTTTAAACTTTCTTCAATTTCGTCATTTTGAAATGATTTCTTCGTGTTTACCGTCAGCATTTTAAGTAACCTTGCGTGGAATGTTACATCAAGGGTCTTCAAATACAGCATTACTTCTTGGTGTAAAATTAGAAAGTACAGTACTAATATTTTTTACACGTGTAACGTTTAGCACAGATGTTGAGGCGGATTGTTAAGTGAGTGCGTTGAGAATGGTATTGCCGTCCAAACTTTGATCAAAAACACGCAAGAACAGCTGGTGAAAGGTGTTCTTTGTTGGACGGCAACTCAACAGCAACTGCCCTAAAAGACAGTGCTCACGCTATATATACAACTATACATATCAAGTACACAATTACGACTGCGAACTAACCACAATTAAGCACAATCCCCGTAGCGCTGCACGCTGCACATGCATATATTCATCCCTAACTAATTCTAATTTTGATTTAAAAAACTTAATGACTTCGGAAATACAAATAAGAATTACTTCATGGGAAATCCGAGTGTATCGGTTATTTACGCATAATGTGGTGATATGTCAGAAATGAAATGGAGTTTCTGCTACTAACCAATCAATTATTTTATATTTACTGGACAATTGCACTTCCCGTGCTGTATTTAAGATATAGAAACTGTTTGGACGCGTTAGCGGGGTCTGATACCAATGCGGGGAAGAGGTCCTGAGAACTCGAAAGCTGCAATGTGAGCCTATGTGCGAAGGTACAGGACCTCCTCGTCAGCGTTGCTACGGATCTTAAATTTCAAAATTCCCTGCTTTTACCTCACTTATGTCTGACCTTTCCCTGAACAGTTGCAAAGTTCCAGACCAAATGAAAACACAGTCAATATTCTCAATCGCCCTCCCCTTCAGCTGTTCATATTTGTCCATTTTATTGATAGTTTAATTTGTACACTTCATGATATAATAGGACAAAATTGTAATCAATCAACTTTTAAGACTTTATTTCTATTATTGAACATTCAATCTTATATCAGGTGAATGTTGTATTTGTCGGCAAAATTGAAAAAAGAAAACTAACAACGACAACTAAATCATATATACATTTAGTGGGCAATGATGGACTGCTGAACAGCAAACAGGGTTGTCATGGATCTCAAATTTCAGAATTCCCTGCATTTTCCCTGATTTTTGATCGTAATCTGGAATATTTATGACCAAAACCAAAGCTTCCCAACTTTTTCCTTACTTTCGTTAATTTCAAAAATTGCCTAATCTTTCCAGACTTTTTGTGGCTATCCTGTCCAAATCCAGCCGATAAATGTTTCCCAGGACAAAAAAATAATCAATGTGAAAGCGAGGGTGTGGAAAGTACGTTGCTCTAGGCCGTGCTATCGCCGCATTTGTTTAGTAAAGAAGGTGGCTTATAACTTCAGAACTATGAATTGCTTAAGTACATCATGAACGTATATTGTTCGAAAATATGAGCTTTTATGTCAAAATGTACAAAATATTCAAGCCATTGCATTCGAAAATGATAATAAATGTAAAATTGGCTTCTCACTAGATACGAATAACGCACCTCGTTAAGCAACATATCAAACTTACGCTACTGGAAACAGTTATATGGAGTATAAATTTAAAATTTTTAGTTAGAAGAAAAGTATATCAAAAATAAGAAAACATAAACCATCTTGATCTTCGTATCTACTTCCACAGGACCAAAATGGCAGATGTTTTCTTATTTTTAATATACTTCTCATCTGGCTGAAAATTTGAAATTTCTACCCCAAACAACTGTTTCCGATAGCTTGAGTTTGATATATTGCTTAACGTTGTGCGTTAAGTGTTTAAAAAGAAAAATCTGAAAATCTGCAATCCTCGAATGCAATAGCTCGAACATTTTGTTCATTTTAAAAAGTTACACATAACACAAAAATATAAATTATACATCAAATGAAAGCTTGGATAATTTCTTACAACATACGTACATGACATATTTCAGCAATTCAAGATTCTGAAGATATAGGCCATCATTTTTCCTAAACAAACTTGGCGGGACCACGGCCTGGAACAGTGTACTTACCAAAACCTCACTTTCACTTTGATTATTTTTTTATCGTGATAAACGTCTGTTAGGTTCTCTTTCTTTTACAAATTAACCGGAAACAATGCAATTAATAATCAGCTGAAAGTCTTGATTAAACGGTCCATGATAGTCGACGATAGCATCAGAACTCATTTTCTCCCCTAAATATCATATGGTGAAACGGGAAAAACTATCATCGACTATCATGGAAAATGTGAACATTCTCAAAGTGAATGATAGTCGATAATAGTCGATGACAGTCGATGATAGTCGATTATAGTACATCATAGTCAGTAGTCAAACGGGAGCGAGAGTTTCAACTATCATGGACTTATCATGTGCCGTTTGACAAAGGCTTTATTTTCAAAATCAAATGTTAAATCCTCTTGTCTCTGATTATATTGTGCCATCCGTATAAAGAACAATCATGACGCCATAACCGCTCTTGTATAGAATTAAGCCTTGATCATACAGGGAATTTCCATTTGACAACTCACCGATGAAAGTTGTTGATAGTTGATGACAGTTAAGGTTGGAAATGAGTTCTTAAACTATCACCGACTATTATACACAGTTTGACTTTGATCAAGGGTTAAAACTCTGGTCAAACGGCGCATGTACGGTTGATCATAGATCATGATAGTCGACGATAGTTACAACTACTTAATACTGAACACAAATTTGGTTCATGCGGGAGCTTGCTAAATCAAAAGGTTGCGGGTTCGATTCCCGTCGAGTTCTCTAGTCGTCTGATAGTTACAACTCTGGCTCCCGTTTGACCACCACCTTTGATCAATTATCATGGGCACTTCACTTTGAGCGTGTTCAAATTTTCCACAAGATAGCTTTTTTCGTTTCACCACACCATGATAATATTACGTGATAGTTGATGATAGTGAGGAGGCAAACTGAAATCTTAAGCCTTGGTCAAACGTCGTATGATAGTCGATGATAGTTTAAGAAACTCATTTCCTCCCAAAACTATCAACAAGTATGATCAACTATCATTACTATATTAAGCGAATGATAAAGTCGATGATAAAGTGTCGATTAAGTCCATGATAGTACATGATAGTTGATGGTCAAACGGCAGGGAGAGTTTCAACCATCATTGACTAACATGAATTATCATGAACTATCATGCGCCGTTTGTACAAGACTTTAAACTATCGTCGATTATCATAAAGCGTTCGACCAAGGCTTTATACAAATGCGGCAATTGATCATTCACTAGCTTCCTATTGTGCAACATATTTTATAATTTATATTTTACGTTTTCAAAAGGTTCTCTTTTGCTGAAAAAGCGTAATAAAGTTTTTTTCGCTTTCCTCATAGGAAGAAACCTTTTTAAGCCTCGGCCAAATGGTGTATGCTAGTCGATTATATTTTAAGATCTCATTTGTATGCTTATGTCAATGAACGCTTGCCTTTTGTTCACTTAACAGAATATGAGTCGCATGATCTAGAGACTATATGGCTTCTGTTAAAACCACAACGTCTGCCCCGAAGTTTGAACTCTATTGTTCTAGTTATT
>JBAHVQ010204837.1:0-12725 GCA_036872915.1 Nanipora kamurai
AAGTAGTCGCCATCTTACTCCTTGTGAGCAAAAGGGAAAAAATATCCTCGTCGCCAATGTTATATTCCAAAAAAAACCACAAACAATCTTTATTAACTCGTGCTCGCTACGGCGCCATATTGTCTCTCCCCTGTCCCCCTATTCCATCACTCACATGTACACTACAAAAGGGACAAAAGTTTATTGTTGTGGAAGCAACCCACACACATTTCTGTGTCCACATTGTAATTATAAAATAAACTCTTTAACAGGAATAAAACTTCATATTAAAAAAGCACACAATCTTTTTGGGAAATTAGTGGAAATAAAATATATTGAAAAATGTGAAATTTGTGGTTGTATAGTTGAAAAATTTAAAATAAAAAAACATATGCAAATACACCATTAAAAAAATTTTAAAAAATATATAAGCTAAAAAGCTTATATTTTGTCAAAAGTTACAAAAAAAAAAACTTTGCTATTCTTCTTCTGAATTATCTTCTTCTAAAGGTTTTAATTCTTGTTTATGTTGATTATATTTTTTATAATTACAATATAAACTTCCAATGCTTAATAAATCTTTTACAACTTCAACCATAAATTTATACTTAAACACTGAGCAGAAAGCCTGCTCGAACGTCCTCTGTTGTTCTCATAAATTTATAATAATCTTTTTCCTCTTTTTCTTTATCTTCTGAGGGGTTATGATAATCTAAATCTTTTTTTTTCTAATATGTTTTGTTTTTGTTTTTCATTAGATTCCATTATTTTATTTTATACTTGTAGGGAAAAAAATTATTTTGCTTAAAACATATAACCTTAATCACTATCGCTTGGATGATAGTCTGAACCATCAGACAAATAACTTCCATAATAAGCATATTCGTCAGATTCTTCTTCACTTTCACTCTCACTTTCACTCTCACTTTCGCTCAAAATGTAATCTGGATCATTTAATTCTTTTTCTTTTTTCCCCCACTTTCCCTTGTGACAGAATCCAAATCTGAATTTTCTTCTTCTTCTTCTGAAGATCCATCATAATCATAATCTGAATCTTCACTTTCACTCTCATCTGAACTGCATGCTAAAATTTTCCAACAATCCTTCTTTACCTCCTCTTCTTTTATTAACATACCTAACTTATTTTCTATTTATTTTTTAAAAGGATATAAAAAAAAGTTTTTTAAATCAATTTTACAAGTATATAACCACTTCCAAGACCAATTAAAGAAACGAGCTGATATTCTTCCATCTCTTCGGAAGGTTTGTAATAATTTTCTAGTTTAGGTTCTTGTTGTTTTTCCAATTCTAATTCCATTTGAGTTTGTTTTAATTTGTTAAGAGTTTGTTAAATACTTTGCTAATAAAAATCCAGTAATCAATGATCCGCCTAAAACAAATTTTAAATTAGAGTGGTGAGTACTAACAGATGTGTTAAAGTTGCTAAAGCTGTGTTAGGTTTTTCTTCTTTTTCTTTTAATGGTTTGTTTTTTGGTTTATCTTTATCTCTCTCTTTTTCAAAATGATCTAAATGATTTGTAACTCTTTCTTGACCAATTTGTTTTTTGACTGGACTTCTTCTTATTTTATTGTTAGCAGCAGAAGAAGTAGAAGAATAATAATTTAAATTTTTATTTAAACCAAATTTAAAATTTTCTCCAGAGACCCTAAGTTTATTATTGTATTCAGGAATTGGATTTTTTAAAATAATTAAATTACTTGGAATTAACCATAATGTTGGACTTATCGACATATTAGAATATTTTATGGTAAAATAAAATATCTTTTTCAGTCATCACTCCTTTTTGAAAAATAATCACTGCTATATATCCATTAAACAATGCAGGTCCCATTCTTAAAATACTAGTGTCATGAAACCCTACACCATCAGAACATAAACTTCCTATTATTGAACCATTAATGTATCGCACACCAGCTAATGAAGTAAAATTTACTAATTTTTAACCATTACAATAAACTAAACTTTTACTAGTCCTTGGTGAACTATAATCATCCCAATGTATAGATAAACCAATCCATTTATTTATTTCGCTTGGATTTGCTTTATTTTTATATGAAGCAACTGAAATACTTCTTGGACCTATAGAAAAACTACCAGTACCGTTTGAAATAATCATGTCTCCATAACTCTTAAAAAATACAAATGTATCATTTTGTCAAAATAAACAATTTTTTGCCGGCCAAATTCCATGACTTAAACTATTCATTTTATAAACAATAAAACATTTGTTATGTTTGGTACCCCTAAAGATAAATTTGAAGATAAATAAGTACTAATATTAAAATCAAATTTAATAAAATATCTATTATTTACTCTCTCTGATTTTGGACAAAGGATGGGTTGAACACGAGAGTCTGTTTGAAAAGTGTAATTATGACATAATGATTTATCATAGATTAAAGATATTTTTTGAGTGTGACCTGTAATTTTAAATTTATTGTCCCACATTTTATCTGGTAAATAAACTGCATCATTCACTTCATTAACTTTACTTGAAAGTATTACTTCTAATAAATTTGAATCTATATAATTTAAATTGACAACATCTAAGTTAGTTGTTGGAATTTTTCTCACTGTTGCATGATCCATAGTTACATTTTTTAAATTTGCATTGGATGTTACGGTTATGTTTGTAATTAATACGTTAGAAATTGTAGCTACATTTTTTGCTGTAAAGTTACATTTAAATCTCCAGTTACAGTTCCACCTTCTTTTTTAGATAAAAAATCTTTTAATTTTTCTTTTAATTTTTGTTCTTCTTCATCTTTGTTTTTGTTTGGATCTTGGTGACCATAAAATAAACTCATTTTTTCTTTATTTATTTATTATGTATTTTTACATGATTATAAAATCCAAATAAACCTTTAGCTTTATAACTACAGATTTTACAAGTTTTTAAATTTATTTCTTCTTCCACGTGAGCTTTATCAAAATGAATTTTAACTTTTAATTGCTCATCAGAATTAAAATTACAATAAGGACATGTATAACTCGTTTCATATTCTTTTGGAACAACTGTTTTAAATCTATACATTTTTATTTTTATTTTAATTATTTTTTTAAAAAAATAAAAGAAAATGTCTATTAAATTCAACCATTTTTCTAAAAATTTATCGTTGGAGGAAAAAGAAAAATACATAAATCTTTATTCTTATCATCACAAATTAGCTGTATGTTATAAATGGAAATATAAAAAATTAAAAAGAATTATTTTATTTATAAATTTATCAAGTATTGATTTAAGTTCTATCGGTGCTATTGGTGGTGGAATCACTTTAAATCTAATCATTTTAGGGACTTTGACCGGTGCTGGTGTTTTACTTAAAGGTTATATGACACATTCCGATATCTGTAGCAAATCTCAAAAATGTAAACTCGCCTACACCAATTATGAAAAAATTTTAACACAACTTAGAAATGCATTAAGAGGATGCTCTTTAAACAAAGAAATCTTTATGTCCGATGTAAGATTTTTAGATGATATGGTTATCGATTTTTGCCCTTCTGTAGATTCTTATTTTAAAAAATATAATTTAAAATACGCACAAGATAATAATAAAATTTTAAAAAATTGTGGGTTCGAGTCAAAGTCTGATTCTAAGTCTAAGTTTAATTCTTTGTTTGAGTTCAAGTCTGATTCTTTAAATTCTGAAGCTAAGTTTAATTTTTTTGAGTTTGAATCTATTTCTTTTAATTTTGATTTGAGAATTGTAAAATACCAAAAGTAAATGACTATCGCTCTTTAACACAAATTCTAAATCTTGTATTTTTAAAACAAGTTTTTTAAATTTTATAAAATGATCATGTAGAAGAAATGAATTGGATAAATCATTTTGAGTCACATTTGGTAGAAGTAGGAAGAATTTGATCTATTTTAGAACATATTTTTAACCCTTTGTTTTCTATAAATTTAAATTTTACAATAACGTCTATATCCTTTGTATCTTTACACGCTTCGATAAATTCTTTAGAATTTATTGTTGTAGACTCTATATAATCTTCTGTTGTATTAAGCTGTGTTACAAAAATTTGTTGGTTTAAAAAATTCGTTCTAGATTCTTTTAATCTTGTTTTGGAATCTAAACTTAAAACTAATTTCTTCATCACTCATACATTTTTTTTCAGATTCTTTTATAGAATCATCTTCCAAAACTTTTAAAGTTAAAATATCTTTTTTATTAAATATTTTTAAATTTAATAGTAAACAATTAATCTCTATTACTTTTGCAATTTCTTTTATACCTGCTGTAAAACTGGATTTATTCACTTCGAAAAAATTAATTCTAGATAAAACAATGTCTCCAAGAGTAGAAATAATTAATCTCGATTTTTCAAATTTTAGACATGCATATTTGGAGAAATTTTTTAAGACTTCTAAGATTGTCTTTAATAACTCTATATTTTTAAATGAAAGAAATATAATACTTTTTCCTTCATTTTTTAATTTTTCTTTTTATTTAATAAGACCTTTTTCTAGTTATATTATATACTATCTGCGCTAGAGGGTTGTACATTGCTTAATATTTTTTAAATATTTTTTATTATTATTTTTATTATTTTATAAAGGGGTGTTCAATGGAATGTATGAGAATCCACCTTTTATATACTACTCATACGGATGGATTAACTCATCTTAATCGTATTCAAGCAATTTATTATTGTCCGCGTAGCTTTAAGTAATAGATAAGCATTAGCAGCCGGTCTGTATCTGATTTATAAGGCGAACGGCGAGCGAGCCGTAGTAAACCATATACAGATCGGATGCCAATGCTTTATTTTACTTATCAAACGGACGCATATAAATAGCCAGGTTTTCAAACTGTTTTTCCAGTTGGAGTGATTTTAACTTCGTAAATTGAGGAAAAAGTTTATGTAAATCAAGGCTAAATCTCGTACCGATTTACAGATATTGATTAAACATTCATTCCTTTTGAATTTTCCTCATGAAATATTAACGAGTTTGATAATGAGTTCCAAAAGTCAATTAATCCCTCGATCCCTGAACTTGGTTTTTCCTTCCTTCATAATAACGTCAAGAGTCTCAGCTATAACTTTTAGAATTTTAATGATCAGACATGGTTGTACGCTACTCTGGCTTACAACGTAGCTTACAAAACTACTGTTCATCAGCTAACGTTTCGATACTCTTATCTAATGTCTTCATCGGGGGTGGTTGATCTGAACATGAGGTCCCTATTCATATCTCTAGAGGGTTGTCAAAAGGACAGACCACGGAAATTTGAAAACTGGAGTGTACCGAAAACCAGCTCGCACAAACTAGCATCTTCCCTTTGATTCTCATCATCCTATATGCCATAAGGATTCCGTCTCCAGATCTTTTGTTTTGGAGAGCTGAAGGCATACAAACTACTTTTGATGCCAAGAAAAGTGAACGAAAACATGTATTCGATGTTTTGAAGGCTAACAGCTATTCTAGTGATTTCTTAAAAAATGCTTAAAACCAGTTAGACCATGATGGGTTTTGCGATTGTTCCGTAAATTCAAGGAATTACGGAAGCTATTAAAAAAAATCTTAGGTAATTTATACAGAAAAGTTGCCCAAAAGCCATTCTTGACGTTGGGACATATATTGGCAAAGCCTAAGGATCGTGTTGCAAAGGATCAGAGAAAAGATTTATTCCATTCCGCATATATATTATATTTATTATATATACATATATTTGCAAAGCCTAAGAATAGTGTTGCAAAGGATCAGAAAAAATTGATTTATTCCATTCCGTGTAATGATTGTAATCAGGAGTACATTGGCCAGACTATACGTCAGTTTGGAACGCGCTAAACAGAGCACAAAAAAGCATTTTTTGTTTTCAAAAAAAGAAAATTCTACTTTGTCGGATAAAGCGTGTCTAACCAACCACGCGATTGCGTGGGAAATTCCAAAATTATTACCACCAATCGGCGTTACCATGAAAGACGTTGTCTGGAGGCCTGGTATATCAATTGCGTCCCGGTTCCATTGAATCGCGATGATGGTAGTTTAATACCGGATGCTATTTGTATCTCGTTTGTAGATAACGTTATCAATGGTTCTCTAAGGATAAAAATACGGGCCTCATGTTCAGATCAATGACCCCTGATGAAGACACTAGACAGGAGTGTCGAAACGTTGGGTCATGAACGGTAGTTTTGTAAGCTACGATCAAAACGTTTCATGCCAAAGTTGCGTAAAGTCGTGTCTGATTATTTACCTGGCTGCATTTGGTATTTGTTCACAATTTTATTGATCATCTACTTAATGGACTGGACCATGAGTTTAATGTAGTAGGCGTTACTGAAACTAAAATTACAACTTCATGTTTACCTGTAATGGACAACTTAGATACTGAAGGATATTCTTCTGTATACGTCTCGACACCTCTTTCCGAGAGAGTCGAAATGTATATAAAAAAGTATAAATTATTCCGTAGTTGATAAAAACAGTTTGATAAAAAAGTTTAAAACCTCTGATATCAATAAAATCTTTTTTTATTTCTATAAAAAAAAATGCAATTGTTAATAAATGTGCACTTATGAAAATAATATCTACGAAAATGGAAATAATTAGCAAAACTCTGGATTACGCCTGGTATACGCAAATCGATGAGAATTAAAAATAATTTATTTTCCTCTGGAGACAAACAAAATTACTAATAGAATAGGAATATGATCAGGCAAAATCATATTGTTTCATATTTTGAAGTAAATAGAAATAATGTGAGAAAAACCTGATGTTGTATAAATACACTGATCACTAACAAAAGAAAAAATTAAAACCAATTTTAGCACTCGAAGATCCAGCAGATAACAGTAAAATTATTGAAGATCCAAGTAAGTTGTCCAATATGATTAATATACATTTCGCTACGGTCGGTCAGAAATTAGCAAATGATTTTCCTGAATCTACAAAACACATTCCAGAATAGCGAAGAAAGTTACAAAGTTGGTCGACTGCCGAATATATGTAGTACAATTCTGACGTTTCGTGCAAAGGTCGTTCTTCTAAGAATGAAACGTGTTCTTTAAGAGGTACAGCAACTGGACTAGTTTTTATACTAAAAGATAGCATGTGATAAAAATTAACCAATAAAGTATGAGAAATAAAACCAAACAAAGCCTAGCAGCGAGCAATCTAGAAAAACAAGGAAGTCGCTAGCTATTTTTAACGACGATAATCAACCACCACTGAGAGAAACTGCCGAAACATGAAGGCAAAAACAAGTGGAGTCAATACATTAGCTGATGTTTCTACCCGCGCATGTTAGATAAAAACAAGATCTTATCGGGAGGTTAAATAAAAGCAGTGCATAATTAGAATTATCCAACAATAAGTCATATGGTGTATATTCCTGTCCAGTTCGTATGTTGAAAGCATCTAGGCTAATAATAAGTGAACACTTGACTAATTTAATCAATTCATCAGTTCAAAAGGGTCAATGTCCTAATAAATTTAAAATAGCTAAAATTGTTTTCATCTTTAAATCTGATGACGATACAATTCCAAGCAATTGTAGACCTATCTCTTTATTATAAGTTTTTAATAGAATATTTGAAAGATTAATATGCATTCGTTTAATCAGCCTTATAGAAAAACAGAATCTTATATGTTATACACAATTCGGTTTAAGGAAAGCACACTCAACAGGCTATTTCGGATATAATTAATTGAATAGAAAATAATATGAATATAAATCTATTTTCCTGTGCAGCATTTATCGACTCTAAAAGGCAAGCTCTATCACTATGGATAAAGAGAGGTCATATACAAATAGTTTGATTCGCATTTACGAGGTCGAACTCAAACACCTATAATCAATTCTTACGTATCCAATAAAGAAGCAATGTGTGGAGTACCCTAATGCTCTCTATTAGGCCCCTTATTTTTCCGATTATATATTAATAACATAACTGCATGCTCTAATAAGCTTAAATTTTTTTTTTTTTGCCGTGGTACAAACACACTGTCTACTATTAATAATGAATTAGAAAAATTATATGATTGGCTGACTGAAAATAAGTTAACACTAAATATTAAAAAGTCAAATTTTATATTTTTCCACCAATACCAAAAACATTAAATTATCCAGTAATATTAATATTAAATTCTCCTTTAGCATGTAAAAACTGTGTGTTCCTTTTAAATGTAAACCCTAGGAAAATTAAGACATTTCGTCCTTCATAATACATTATTAAATTTGTATCAATCACTTATCCAATCTTATTTAATTTATGGACATAGTGCCGCGGGCCAAGCTAATAAAACACGCCTTCAAAAAGTATTCTTATACTCTTTCCTTGTTAATTTAATGTAAGATGTTGTTAATGAGAGAGCGCCAACCAATGTAAGTAGATTGTTTATGCAAATCAGTAGTACCCATTCATATAGTATTCAATTCAATTCATGTATTTCACACTTCATCATCTACATAATACAGAACCTATTCCAATTACAAGAAATAATACACAAAAGAATACATTATATATCTAATTTTATTGATAAGAAGTGTGCGATGGCCAGAGAAGCAATGCTTTCGAGCTAGCCACCACATTAGAGATAATTAGAAGTTTAATATGGTGTCATGGCAAAGTGCTTTTGAGGATAATTAACTGGAATATAGTTGAGAGGAAAATTAAACTGGAGTGCTAAAAAGGAATAGTCTGTATTGATTTTTGAACTGACGATTGCCAAGTTTTTTTAATACCAGTAGGAATTTCCTCGTAGAATTTTGAAACTGTAAACCTCAAACTGTGTTTGCCATAGTTGGTTCTTACTTTTGGTCTACGAAAATTTCGGTTTGCTGGATATCTGGTATTGTAAGTATTGACATCTGATGCTTTAGTGAGAAAATCTCTAAAGATTTCGGGAATATTACCTTCGTTCTGCGATATTTTATGCCCAAATATTGATGTTCTTAATTTGAAAATATCGCCGAAAGTAAGTATTTCCAACAAATTAAAATAAGGTCTAGTTTATTCTCTGGCTCCAGTAAAAAATATTCAGTGAAGGCATTTATTTTTTTGGTTTTTATTTTAGCCAATCTGCTTTCATATGCATTTCTCCAGCTCATGATGCCACAATGCAAGTAAGGGTAAATAAGTACTAGAGCATCAACATCAAATAAATTATACATACAATCTTCAAGGTTAAATATACAAAAGGAATCATTCTCTCGAATAGGTTTTAGACGTTGGAATCAGATACCAGAACATATGCAAAATCTGCCAAAATCATCATTTAATAAAGAAACAGGGACTAATCTTTAATTGAAATTAAATACAGATTGCTACAATATTGAAATTTGTAATCTCTTTAAATGACTTAACAATTTAACTTATTTTCCAACAAGATTTTTTATCTTTTTCAATTTGAATATTATTCCATTGTAAACAAAAATTTGTTCGATTTATATTTATTAGTATATTTTTTTAACTTACGTTCTATATTTGCTATATTTTGTCTCGCTATTTGCGGTGTTTGCTTTCTTATAATAACTAAATCTTGTCCGATAATAATAAATATGCTTGTCATTATTATTGTTAACTCAACCACGTATCGCTGAGGGAACTCGTTCGGCAGGCTCGCATTCCCTTATCTAGTATTTCGGAACGACGGTGAACGAGACATAGATGAAAAAATTGGGGATTGGAGCGATTAAATACAACGATCAGGTTAATTGTTTTAGTCCCATTATCCAATCCTACACATCAACTTAGTTTTTCAATTAGATTATACGTTTTTTCTTCACCATGACATAACGTTTTAAGATTGTTTTACATGTTGTTATTGTCTAATTTAATACAAAGATAACAGATTTTTAACTTTCTTGTAATAAGCTAACGTTTTATTATGCAGCCATTCCTCTAAGCAATCTAAGGCTAAATATTGATAATCCAAGTGAAACTTGTTGACAAAAAGTTCCGGGCTTTTTGTAATAAGATGCAGATCACCGACGCCATTAATGCAAATTTGCCGAACCACTTTCCCATGACACGGAAATTGACCCCAGTTCTTGTAACGAGTGTTCCATTGCCATTTTTTCGTTCGATCTACCAAACAATGACAATTATAAGTTATATGCAGGTATCTAAAAGTAAACTTTAAAGTAAATTTGATTTAGTTAAAATCAAATAAATTGATACGGGTTTGGCCTTCCGACATTCTTCTTTTTCTTCTTCTTAGTACTATTTGTGTTTTACACCATGAGTTGGTAGATGGTAATGTCAGTCTAGAGCATCAGACCATTTCCCATAGCCTCAGGTTTAGGATCCTACGCAACATTCCCGCTGTTGCCAGCAAACAAGCCTATTAGACTATTATTATTATTATTATTAATATTAGTAAACACGATAACCTTTAACTTACATTATTTTCTAAGAGCCATGTGTTGCCTAGTAAACTATTTATTTCTAACTAAATAAATACATTCACACGTCCTAATACACTAAAATAGATAGAACTATTTACACTCAAGTCAGCCATTAATTACATTGTGGAATGACGAGATGGCTATTGGAAAATGCTATATTGTTTTTAACTTGTCGGCAAGTATTTTATTTCAACATGCAGTTCCTTGATAGGAAAAGCCCTTTTTTAAGAAATTTGTTTTAGGTTTTGGCAAATAAACTTTCATATTGTTGCGTTTAAGTAAAATTGTGTCAAAACGCGTCATCAAAACATTTGTATCCAAATGTATCTATATCAAATTAAAGTTTATATCCTCATAGCCAACTATTCATCTCAAATAATATTTTGTTTTATGTCATTCAGAATGTAGTATGGAAGTCCTTCGATATAAGGAGAAACAATCAGTTGGTTGTTTGCAGCTTTTTATCACTAAATAGTTTCTATAGTTGATGTGTTTTGTTTTATTTATCCTGTAATTGCTTAAATCCATGCTGTCGGGTACGAACCGAAAAGAGTTAAATAAAAAATTTCTCACTTTCGATAGGCTAAGAGGAGTGCAATTTATATCAATTACCAGTGCAAAATGCTTACGCACGGACACATATTGTATTAATAACAATAAAATGTAATGTTTGTTACAGTCTTCGGCTATAGATTCACAATAAATCGTTTGGATTCCCAGAGCAATTTGGGCCATTTTGACAGATTAGCTTTACAAAATCAAATGTGCTCCAGTGTTTGGTGAATTCATAGCTTATTCAAAACCCCAGTCCCAGAGCAATCAAGACACCAGTTGAGGTGTCTCCAGCAAGTTTCTTTGCCTTGTAGGAAATTCCCACTAAAGATAATTCCCACTAAAGAATAAATAAGCTCCTAATGTTCTCAAAAAGCAATACGCTGAGTTATTTCTAAACTGTGTTGACTTATTTTCACTCCGTCGCTCCGTCGTGTTGTGACGCTTGGGCAGATCAGAATTGTCCGACAAATCACAATTGAGAGTTCCTGTGGAGAGAGGTCACCCACCTGATCCCCTCTAGCTACGCCACTAGGGGAAGCTGCGAGACACAGCCACAAGAATAATTCATTTACTACCGAAATTTCATGTCCGATTTAGTCATAGAAGGCCTGTTTCTTAAAGGAGAGGAGTTGTCATAACAGAATCTTCTTAGAGCTCAAGTGCTGCATGGTGACAATAATGTCACCACATAAGACGAAACTAAATGGTTATTCCTATCCAGACAGTCGGTATTCTTGCGTGCAAAGGACATCCGAAAGATGTCGAGAGACTGCAAATTGTGCAACAAACACCAACCAGCACTACCAAAGTAACCAGGAGTTGCCATAAGAAAAGGTTCCAAATTTGGAACTGACATTTTCACGTTAAATGGTTCAAAATACCCAATGATTTTGGATTATCCACGGACTGCGAACTATCATCACCTCATAAACATCTTTACGGATGCAAACCTAGATAGCTACTACCCAGCTCCAGGACTATCATTCATTCAAAACATTCAGATAATTAATCAAGTGAGGAGAATAACTCGCAGGGACAAAGAAGATAAGTTGAAATCTACAGAGAACAAGACACGATCACAAAGTTCTAATTACAGGAGAACAAGTGTATACAAGTGACATAGTCAAATGCATCCGGGTAAAAATCTATAGTCAATCACATCCTGTCAGGGAACGACGAACCTATATTGTTGAGATGAAGTTGTACCACGAACTTATATTGTTGAGATGAAGCTGTACTGCGACAAATAATCTCACCTTTAAACAGATATCGCGGACCTATAGCCAATTTTCCTATCAAAGCAGACTTACTGAGAATTCTCAGCCAGCAGCTAATAAACTGCCAAGAGCATTTCTAGGTGGAGCAGTTATTGCACCCGATATCTGCGGTACCAGTAGTGCCCCAAGTCCCAACTTCGCTAACGCAACAAATGTGGGACCGAAGGAAGGCCCAAGTTTATGAGAGATGAGTCAAAGCCGTTAGTAGAAGCTATTATTAGAAAGGAATTCGGAATAAACATCTCGTACAAGCCAAAAAGTCAAAACAACTGATTAGGACGAACTACAAAAGTTCTAAAAAAGTTCAAAGGTTAGGTGTACACTTCCATCAGGACTTTGTGCGGTTAAGTATAGCTGGAGAATCAATAGTTTATTAGAACTCACCAACACTATATGCGTTGATAGCTTAGCTCTAAGACTTCAGTGACCTGTGTCTTGTAACTCAGGTTTCGTTTCCTTTTAACGGGAGAGAGACGTCACTGCATGCCTACCTATAGCCCATATGAGACTGAGCCCGACAATGTCCTG
>JBAHVQ010204848.1:0-12725 GCA_036872915.1 Nanipora kamurai
GTGCATGTTTTTTCCAAATTGCAATCGAAACCTATTACCTATACATAACGTTCGCTTGTATATTACCTATACATTATGTTCGCATGAAGTATATACAGGCTAAAAATTGGTTTTTTTCGAAAGAAGAAAAAAGGTTAGAACGAATAGAACAAATTTGGTTCATGTGGGAGCTTGGTAAATATCAGACGACTAGTGGACGTTCGTCAAGCTCGTTCTCTCCGAAAAACGATTTCTGAGTCCTAGACGGGAATCGAACCCGCAACCTTCTGACGACCGGTGAGACGCTCTAACCATTGAGCTACTACGATTCAGATGGTAAGCTAGGGTGCAGGTTCGTCATATGTACTGCCTAAGTTGAAGTCACGATATGATAATAATGATGGAAATATGTTTAATGTTGAACGCGAACTTGGTTCACGTGGGAGCTTGGAAATATCAAAGACAAAAGAAGGTTGCGGGTTCGATTCTCATCTAGGGCTCGGAAATCGTTTTTCCGAGAGAACGAGCTTGACGAACGTCCACTAGTCGTGTGATATTTCCTAGCTCCCACGTGAACCAAGTTCGTGTTCAACATTAAGTATAATGCAGAAAGTATTAAATTCCAACAACTCTTAGTTTAAATTCGCTCATTGCTCAAGCTCAGAGGTCATCGCCATTAAGACGGCGAGGGGGGAATACTTGGTTTAGTCGTCATTAGAACGTAACATGTCATTCATGCCATTGGTTCATTCAACCATTTGAAAATGTTGGTCCAAAGTGGTCTCAAAATGCTGGAAAGAGCATTTCAGAGACCTTAAATTTTCAAACTTTTCAGGGGCAGCATAACCTTCCCTCCAAATGTTCTTGAAGCCCCCCCAATCGAAAAGAGCTTCCTACGGCACTGTTATGTGTAGTTCATTTGGTATTTTTTAATGCATGTATAAGGTTGGTGCATAACATTCCACCGCCTGAAATAACGGTCGGACATCGTGACAATTTCCGACCAAATTGCAGTTTGTCCGACCAAATGTTCAATTGGTCGGAAAATTTATCTGGAGATCTAGAGAAATTTGGTTGTGCAAAACAGTGAGTGCGATCAGTTTTCTTCATTAGGACTGGATCTGAGCTCAGCATACCGCAAAGAACGCAGGCTCGAGGCTGTGTGATAATCAGGGGGGAGTCAAATCGAAAAAACATGTTCGATCAAATTTTTTTGGCCAGACATTTTTTTCCGGGCAATTTTTGACCGTTATTTTAAGCGGTAACATTCATAACGTGAACATCAAGGTAAAACAAATCAACAAGAGTATTGTTGTTGGATTCATGCCATTGTCCTGCTTACTTTAGGTTCATTCAAAATGCAAGGAAGAACGTCGAATTTTGACGGCGAAAGTGACTGGGAGGCTGACGTGAAGTACAAAGTGAAAGCTGAAGTAATAATGCATGACTCTGGAACAAAGTTGAAGGTAAGGGTATCTTAATTGAAATACATTTTAACTTTTCTTCTGTAAAATTCAAAAATTAGCACTCGTCCAGAGTGCCCTCCGAAGTAGTGTCCCTCCCCCCTCTACAAGCGTCATGGTTTTTGATAGGCCTGGGCAGTGTTGTGCTGCCCCCCGCGAACAATGTTGCCAAATATATACGTTGTTTCGTCGTGATAAAGATGATATACTAAGGCATGATAAAGATGATATATTAATGCTGTAACAAGTTACAACTTATACTACTATAAATGCTGAATACTGGATCATGTGGCAGCTTGATATATATCAGACGACCAACGAACCCGCAACGTTCTGATGACCGTAAGGCAGCACATGTGACGAACCTGCACCCTAGCTCACCATCTGAGTCTTGGTAGCTCAATGGTTAGAGCGTCTGACTGGTCATCAGAAGGTTACGGGTTCGATTCCCGTCTAGTACTCAGAAATCGTTTTTCTGAGGAAACGAGCTTGACGAACGTTCGTTGGTCGTCTCAGTTACAACTTGTTCACAAGATCGAACAATCACATTGACAATCCAGCAGAGAACTGTAGCCGGGGGGCACATGTCCCACCCTCACTTTTTCCCCGAACAAACTCTTTTTTTTTTTTTTTGTATGATTTTAGAATGTTTAAAGTACACTTTGAGCATAAACTTTTTCCATTATGATGGCGGCTTGCACGGAAATGAGGCTGGTCGGCCAAAACAAAAGTTCTTACATGGCCGTCGACAGAGGGACCTCCGCTTTTGAACATATTTCCCAGTTACTTTTCTGTCCAAAGGCAGAGATGTTTTCGCCGGCGACCATGTAAGAGTTTTCCCTGAATTTATTTTGATCCACGAACCTCGGATCCTTGCAGGTTGCCATTTTTACGAAAGAGGTTTTTATTTAAAGTATCAGCATTTATTTTTTTTTACTCAAAATAAATAAGGTTTTTAAGCTCTACTTACCCCACTGAGAGTGCATTCAGGGAAATATCCGACCGGTTATGAACCAGTCACATCGCGTGGTTTCCGTGTTCCGACCGGTTACTGCCACAGCCATTTAAAAAATGGTTATTGTTGTTCCGATATTCAGGCAACGCAGCCACTGGTAATACTCAACGACCTACGAGGTCAGGTAAATCAACCAGAAACTCATATGAAGGAGGGAACTGTTAGACTGTGCTTCTGCATTCCGCGAGGAACTGTAGCCTTAGAAGCAAGGTAAGCCACTTTGTAGTTGTAATCTGGCTCCCAAGCAAAATTGCTTGGCGTTGGCAGTGGTACTGATACTGAAAGGGACGTAGACACTGACAGTAACTCAGTACACACGTAAAAATCTCACAGCTTGTCAACAAGATCTGTTCGCAACAGGTTTGTAGCAAGTCCGTGAACAATTTGTAACAAGCCGCTACAAGCACGTTAGCTGTTCACAAGTAGTTCTCGCAGACGGTAACAAGTTGTTAGAACAAATTATACCAACGTTGTTGCTAACAACTTGCTCCAGACGTTTTGCAACAACTTGTTACAGGTCTGACGACCAACGAACGTTGGTCAAGCTCGTTTCCTCAGAAAAAAGATTTGTGTGCCCTAGACGGGAATCGAACCCGCAGCGTTCTGATGACCGGTGAGACGCTCTAACAATTGAACTACCACGACCCACATGGTGAGCTAGGGTGCTTGTTCGTCATATGTTACTGCCTAAGTGGAAGTCACGTATGATAATAATGATGAAAATATACTTAATGATGAACCTGCACCCTAGCTCACCATCTGAGTTGTGGTAGCTCAACGGTTAGAGCGTCTCACCGGCCATCAGAAGGTTACGGGTTCAGTTCCCGTCTCGGGGTCACAAAGCGTTTTCCATAGGAAACGAACTTGACGAACGTTCGTTGGTCGTCTGATGTGTACCAAGCTCCCACATAAACTAGATTACTGTTGAGCATTTAGTATTGTTGCAGGTCTGTTGAAGTCATCAAGTCGGTAACAAGTTGTCGCTGACGTGGACAACAAGACTGTTATACACGCGTAAAAACGCACAAGTCGTTCCATGGTGGAAAAACAAATTGTTATAAGGTTGTTCCAACAAGCCGGCACCGCGATGCGTTCGCATGCATTTGTTGTCCCAAGTTGTTGACAAGTCTGTAATGGCTTCTTGGAAACTTGTAACAAGACTGATGACTCCAACAGGCTTCTTACAAGTTGTTCCAACAACTTGGTACTGTCTCGCAATCAACAAGATGCTACAAGGTTGCTAACCACAAGTTTGTAACAGCTTGATGAAATAACAGGCTTGCTACAGCTGGTTAGCCGACTTGTCACAAGCCTGTTGCGAACACATCTGGTTAACAAGCTGTGAGATTTTTACTTGTCTAGTGTTATAGCTCTGTGACAACTTTGGATCAAGTCTGTCAACAATTTGTTAACAACTATTTGGGATTACCAGTGTGAACGCATCGCGTTGATGGCTTGTTCGAACAACCATATGATAACTTGCAGAAAAGCAAAAGGGTTAGGGAAACGCCTAAATGTGGAAGTGAAAAAAAAACCCTGACGTTTCGAGCGACAGCCCTTCGTCGGAGTGAAGTGTAAGATCGCATGAAAACCAGGTGGTATTTTTAAAGTTAAAAGAGGTCACGTGATATAAAGTTGACCAATCAAACAGAAAAAACTAATTTCTGGTAGAAGCCCCGTGGGAATGGTAATATAATTACTATAGTAATATAATAGTTAAAATGAAGAAGGCAGGTATGGAACAACTTGTGCGTTTGTACGCATGTAGTTCAGTTCCGAAAGAACCACATTAACTGAACCACTACTTACAGTGTGTTCTGCGAACTATTTCCTTTTTATGAGTGATGAAGTAAAGAATAGAACTATTTTCTCGTTTAATGAACTTGCAAGTTTTAATTATAGGTTAGACAGCAATGTCTATGAAGCTGGGAAAACCGCGAAAGTTCACGTAAAAGTGCGGAATGATTCGAGTGTTGACATCGAAAATTTTGCTCTAAAGGTAGATGTGTCACTGTCCAAAGTTTACATTAAAGTTGACTTAATAATAAACAGTTTAACAGATTTTGTATAGTGATAAGAACAACTTTGCTACGTTGTACCAACTGGTGTGACATATGTCACATTTTCAACTATTCAGATAAAAAAATGGTTCTAGTTATTTCCCAGCAGACAAGCTACACTTCATAAAGTAAAGCTTACAACAAACGATTCAACATTAGCTGATCAACATCGTCCGACATTACTGCCAACAAATGTTGACGCATGCTGAAGCAGGGCAGCGATTTCTATAATTGGCTCGCAAACTGGACAGTGAAGTGAGAAGCCAAGATGGCCGCCCAAAGAAGGCAATTTTTTTACGACAGTTTCAGCCCCATACGTGGCCTTGCAGGTCATTTTTAGTCTCCCACGCGAGTTTTTACTATTTTCGCATTTTTTTTCTATTGTTGGAAATACACAGAAAAATCAGAAATGAATATAAGAATTTCAAATAAATTACAAAAAATCTCAAAACAAACAAGAAATTCCTTAAGTCAGGGTCGAAAATTACTTGAGGAAATTGTATATTGAACGATCTCTTTTTTCATTTCTTTATCGTTTCCAGACAACTTAGCACACCTAATAGCCACGCAGCATTTCTGAATCCTTTTAAAAACTCGGTACTGGAAAATTCATTTGGTATCATTTCATTTGAATTCTTTGTCCGAAGTAGTGAATGTTTTCGAAGCCGAACCAAACGAAAACTAAAGTGAAAAGTGAACTGACTGAAAGTGAACCTGAACTGACGTGCAAGATCGCGTAAGAGACTGAAACTGACTGCAAAATTACTCTCCATGGACGGCCATCCCGGCCTCACTTTTCCCTCGACCAATGACCGGGAATTAGTGTACCAGTGGTCTTAAATAGAGTTTACTGAACTAGGCTTGGATGAATTATTTCCCGAATTTTCTCCTGCTGTTGGGTTCTATCGGTCCTGCTTTTTCATTGAAATTGATAAGGAATGTTTTCAACAACGAAAATCGTTATTCATCAGCTAAAAGCGTTATTTCTGTTCTTGACAGCTAATGCAGGTCATTCACTTGCGGGGGAAAGACGAGGACACCAACGAAAACAAAAGAGTGTCGTTAACAAACACAGTTTGTGAGAAAAAATACGATGGGTGCAAAACTCAGGACACTAAAGAATGGTAAGCATTACGTGATAGTCGTTCTGAAGCCAACAGTGATAAAAGTTAGGGGCAAACAGGCGGTCAGCTCTACCCGTTCATTCCAGAAGCACCCAGAAATTTAGACCTGTCTCCCGCAAACTTTAAAACAATAACAGCAGAATGTCTTCGTGGGATTCAGATAATTCTTAGGACCAAATAAATTTCCTCGGTTTTACTGTGGAACACCACCCATACCTATTTTCTTTCAAAATTTTGTTTTCTGTGCGTGTTAAATAATATACCGTGAGTGCCCAATTCAGTGACAGTCTGGAAACAAATGCAAGACCGTTTTTAACGTTTTTCTACGTGTGTGAACATTGTACAGTATCTGGAAATTTCTTAACCTTTGGTTGCGCCCTTTATTTTCCTTTTTTATTGTAGTCAGCTAACCTTAAACGAATGTGAGATATTTTTGATCTTCCTCTCGCTCCTTTTGCTTTCCGTTGTCAATTTTCTCAACCAGTGCCATATATTCCTGTTGTTTAGTGACATTGAATTAGCTCTTCAAGCAAGCAATGGGGAAATTCAGCCTACCACAAAAGGGACACATATTCAGGTAATCGACAATCCATCCCGCAATTCTAAACCTAAAAAATCCCGAAGCGAACTCCCAGTATTATTTGGTGACCCTGCGTGTGGTAAGGAGTAGGCGGGCCCCAATCATTTTTGTTCTTTGAAGTGTACATGAAGGGAAAATTAAGTTTTTCTTATATGAAAAAACTCTTGAAATGAAAGCGCAACATCTTTTACACTTTTGACATATCTCACTTTGTTCTTGAGATACTAAGATTTGTTTGATATGTAAATAACACCTTGCATACGTCACGGTGCATTATGAGTTGTTGTAAAATTATCAATATTGTTGAAGTTATTGAACAATATCACATCAAACTGTGAATGTGGGTCTACTTGCCTCATAACACTAAACAGACAAAGTTTCTAGTGATTTAATCGGATAATTTCAAAGATATGCGTGATTCCTTTTCAAACTCATAATGCATATGACATGTGCAAGGTGTTATTTGCATATCAAATAAATCTTGATATCTCGAGAACGATGTGAGATATGGAAAAAGTGTAAAAGATGTTGCGTTATAATTGCAAAAGTTCTCTCACATAAGAAAAACTTAATTTTTAGTTCATGTACCCTCTAAATATAGTTAGGGAAGGAAATGGGGGGGTAGCACTTCTCCAAGTTTTTAATTTTAATCCAGCTTGGTACTGGTCGGTTGAAATCAATATCCTGAGTCTCGGAGGACGAAGGCACGGCGGCCGTGTTGGTTGGTACGTGCTATGGAGCGTTTTCACTCAATCCCCAGAGATTCAAAGAACAACGGTCATGTCGGCCATGTTGGTGTACCAAACAAAAGAAGATAATTAAAATTCTTTTGTTGAGGAACACCAACATGGCGACTACGACGTCATGTGAAAACGCTCTATACCATTTAATCTAAAATTCTTTTGTACCTACCAACCAACATGGCGGTGCTGACTTCACATGCCACCCAACAAATCAGGGATTCTCCTGTTGTCGTTTTTCGTAGAACAATACTTTTCGTAAACGTGAAATAATTTCCACGTAAAGAAATCTCATTAGAAAAATTTCAAATTCCGCCTATTGATTCCCCTTTTGTCAATATAATTTTGAAAAAAATGGGATGTGGGGGTGTCACCGAAATCTTTTTCAAACTAAATAAAATTGAATAGTAATTTGAAATCGCTTTGACCAGGCAACCACTGTTTGACCAGGCAACCACAGGAACCAAACATGCTGCCCTAGCAACTTGCGAGCCACTTTTTTGTTACCAAAATTACACACGTAATTTCGTCGCAACAGTTTTGATCTATTCGTTCTGAAGCGTAAATGCCAATATTAATCCCAGTTTTAAGAAAGCTCAGTAAAAAGTCCACGTATCTGGCTTTGCGTCCTCTTCTCAACTTCGTTCTCACTGTTTATTGAAAGCGTCGGTTTATGTACGATTTCGTGTGCTGTACGATGTCCGCATCCTGACTGGATTAATCTTCACGTCCGTGAATATTCTAGTCCTGTGTAACTCCACAATATAGTTAATCTCTAGTATTTGCCACCATCGTCGTACTCAAGATCTATTTTGTTTTTTTTTTTGTAGTGTAAATACCACATTGACATTGAAATGCAAGTCAACTGGGCTCGAGATATTGAAATCCACGCTCCCGTTATTTTAACTGCCCCAAGTAACGACTGGGTGAGAAACCGTACATTGTAATCAGTGACAGATTTGTTAGGCGCAGCTGCGTCTCCTTCAGTGTTGACAGGAGATTTGTGTAGCTCATTTCATTTCTCACAAGCTGTCAGAGCCAGGTTGTTCAAAAGACGATTACCATCAAACCTGGGTGAAGATTTAATCGGCTCCGTTGTTGTACATGTCCTGTTTGATAAATTTAGTTAAAACTTTCCAAGATAAAACCTTTCTATGGATACGTTTGATTGACCTTATTCCAGACTAAGAATACTTGAATACAGAAAAATATTCGTTCAATTTAAACTACAGGGCTCAGTTGTTCAAAGGACGATTACCGCTAATCCTGGCATCTCTTTGTTTTGTTTAATGTTCTAGTGGAAACAGTGGGCCCCACCTCAGTGGCTACTAAACTGTCAGCCAGCTGCAGTTCAAGGACCGTGTGCTGTTCCGCAACCTGTAATGTGTAAGTATTACATTATCAAAAGCACTTGGGGTTTGATGAAATACTTGAATACGTTCTACAGCCGTAGATTCCAAAGACAAATCTTTGGAATCTACGGCTGTAGAACGCTCGAAGGTTTACAATTATTACACCTTTTAATTCTTTAAGTACTATTTACAAAATGAGTGACCGTTACAAATTGAGTTTGTCTAGCGTGCGCGGATAAAAACTTTGGCTTGTATTCCTTATTTTCTTGAGAGTTTTTTGTTTAACTTTTACATATTACCATTCACTTAAATCCAAATGCTAGGTACTCCTCTCACGTTTAAAATGAAAGATGATGTTTCGTCATTTACATCTCATGGGTCATTTTCGTATCACATGGCAATATATCCCTATGAAAACTCCAACAATCACTTTACGTTTTTCTGCGACAAAGGCCTCCCAAACATCAGTTTTCCCAATTCTGTAAACCTTTTGCTTTTGTATACGTCGTTCAACGCAGCCTACGCCAGGTTGTTCTTTCGTTTCCTTTGTTGAATAGTTGCCATAAGAACAGGCACGCATTTATGATGAACTGCGTCATATGTTCATTACGATTACGTCACAACCTTAACCTGATCCTAACTCTGATCCTGACCTAATCCTGATCGGTAGGTATTTGTTCGCTTGATGTTCAATTTATTGAAATACTTCGTGACGACGACTTCGCGTGTCGCGGATGCCCAGGGCCTCCGTGGGCAAAAAAACACGTGCAGAAAAACAGCGAGATTTTTTTTTTTTTTCGTAACCATAATAGAAAATTTAAATTCAAATTGAAATTTTGCTTGACGAAACGTCATTTAAAATTCATTGTGGAATGATAGTTGTTCGAAATAAGCACAGCCTTTGGATATGAATGTAGGGTTATGCCATTGTCCAAACAGCCTGGTATGGTCCTAAACTAAACGGTTTAAGATATTAAACTATTTAGGGGTCCATTTATTTATCAATGGGGTGAAATGTCTATACTCATCAGCAAGCTACAAAGTTTTTCTTTATTTAGTTAATTATCTGTCTGTCTGTTTGTCTGTCTATCTATTTATTTATTTATTTATTTTTCTCTTTTTTTCTGCTAAAGCTTCTCAGACGTTTTCAAATGTACCTGGATTTGGACCTCCGTTGTAAAGACTGAACAAAGAGAAGAATGAGAAGCATCTCTTGACGTAAATTACAAAGAAATGACCGCACGCCGGGTTCACGGGCGCACTTCCATACTGCAACTATAAATTAAGTTTTGATCGGGGCATAGCTGTGATAGTGAACTAATCAAATTAACAAACAATGTCGTGGAAATACTATGGATTGGGAATTCTAATAGTCAAGTATCCGTACACTAGCAATAAAATAAGATTTTCGAGAAAGTAAAGCTAATAATAGGAGTATTTATTTAGTTGTTCCCGACAGCCCATATTGACAGAGGTTGACCTTGTTGAATAAAATAAAGACAGAAAAAAAATCCTGGTTAGTCCTCGTCCATGCTACCATTCTATGATTCTTTCATCCTGGGGTTTGATTCCGGCTCCGAGCAGTTTCCTGATTAAAGTTACTTTGTTCGCACGTGTTGATAAACACGACCGAACAAAGTGATTTTATCCACGTTGTATTTCGCGGGAAAAAAAAATGGTGTCAGTCTTTCTTTTCGAAACAATTGTCTAAAAATGCCTAAGCAATTGCCAATTGTCAGGTAGGAAATATATTTAAAAATAGCCCTCACAGGAATTTTTCTGTTCGGTGAGCTCTTTGTTCTGCAAACAATATCTCCACGAAAAAGGAGTCATGTTTGCGGTGACGTTCTTTCCAGTGTCATTATTTCTCTGGAAATATTTTACTGTAATTACCATTTCAATTTTGTACATGCTTAAAATAACATTGTTTTTAGCTTGTATGTAATTGCACACTTGTATATATACAGTGTGTATAAAAACAAATTCTACCTTACTAAAAATAATTATTCTTCTTCAGAAATCACTTGCTGTACATTAAAAAAAATTAATTTGTAAAGACTATCAACGAAACATGACTAAAGTAGCGAGGTTCTTTGACATACATTGTATAAGTTAGACTTTTTTACCGACTAGTTTTTTAGCACTTGAAAATGATGTTAAGATGACATCGAAACGTCATATCGCTTAATTTTACGATTAAATGTTTTAGAAGAAAATTTTCTATTTCCGGGGCTATTTCTCCCCATAACCCTCCAGAATATCTCATCTCTTACCCGCGTTCTTAACGCGTCCACTGAATCAATTTTTCACGTTTTCACTCATGAGTGAATCCTGTCAGTTCCTCACTCACTTCCCATAACCTTTTCGCCACCTCGTCGTCCTTGGCTTGCGGAGCACAGGGTTCTTCCTTGCAATCTCCAAAATATCGTCCTGAGACTCCCTCCAGTTGTTCTTCAGTGGCACAGTAAACTGTCGTTTGAGCTCCCTGCCATGGATTCTTCAAAATGAGCAGTAATAGCGGATAGGCCAAGTACTTCAACAAGGGATTCACGGTGCTGTACCGCGCCAGTTCGGTCCAAACAATTCCAGGGTGCACCGAGTTTATGGTTATTCCTGAATTATGAAGATATTTAGTGATTACCGTAGCCCAGAGAGGCTAATTTCACGAACTAAAATTTAAACCTATTCATGTTTATGTTAGTCATTCAGTCTGGATCTATTAAGTAACTACAGTGTGTATCAAAAAAACCGAAACCGGCTGAAAATGAATTAATATTCTTTTTAAACAACTTATTGTCGTAGTTCGAAAGCGCTTAAAAGCATTGAGCCACGGATGCGTAAAAAAACACTATTTTATACACATGGGAAAGTTACAACAATTCCTACTCGTATGAAGGACCATAACTGCACCGAGCCATGTTAAATACATTCATATCAGTTCAATTAAAAATGGTTCAACTGACTGAGGACCAGAGAGTGTTTATTGTAGTAAGATATACCCGGACACAAAGTTTAGCGGCAGTTCAAACTGCCTGTCGACGGAAATTTGTGACAAAAATAATTTTGGTAGCCCAACAGATGCGTTATCGATTATTCAGCGCCTAAATTAAGCAGGAAGAGAAAATACTTTTAAATGCTTTAATTGTGCATACATACTTAATCTCGAACACGAACTCAGTTCATGTGGGAGCTTAGACAATCTCAGACGACTAGTGGACGTTCGTCAAGCTCGTTCTCCCAAAAAAACAATTTCTGTGCCCGAGACGGGAATCGAACCCGCAACCTTCTGATGATCGGTGAGACGCTCTAACCATTGAGCTACCACAACTCAGAAGGTGAGCTAGGGTGCAGGTTCATCATATGCACTCCCTAAGCGGAAGTCACGATATGATAATAATGATGGAAATACTTAATGTCGCACACAAATAATGATGTAAATACTTCGTGTTCGACATTAAGTATTTCCATCATTATTATCATATCGTGACTTCCGCTTAGGTAGTACATATGACGAACCTGCGCCCTAGCTCACCTTCTGAGTCGTGGTAGCTCAATGGTTAGAGCGTCTCACCGGTCGTCAGAAGGTTGCGGGTTCGATTCCCGTCTAGGGCTCAGAAATCGTTTTTCTGAGAGAACGAGCTTGACGAACGTCCACTAGTTGCCAATTATGCATAAACTTGAAATTACCTTAATCGTATTCCCCAAGTGTATTAAACAGTGTTTTTTTCGTGCATTCGTGGCTCAGTGCTTTTAAGCGCTGTCAAACTACTACGATGGGTTGTTTAAAAAGAATGTTAATTAATTTTCAGCCGGTTTCGTTTCTTTTTATACACACTGTAGAGCCACGATCAACGGTTTACACCTGTGTAACTTCTAGCCCGACTAACAAAATGTGAGAGCAGTAAACAATCTATTAAAGAACCAACGAAATTTTTTTCGGAGTTACTGCCCAATTAAAATGGTGGTATAATCTCCATAATTGAGCTATACAATTTCTGCGGGAAGTATATTGCCTCTACGCGTTTCTGGAATTCCCTCCTAGATGATATTAAAACTAATTGGAGTTTAGTAAATTCGAAGAAAGCAATATTCCAAGATTTTAGAGATAACTACAAGGAAATTGACCATTTTAGTATTGATTTTTAAATTTTTTATATTTTCGCTTATCGACTATGCGAACTATACATGTATTTTGTATATTGTTCTTACTATTTACAGTTATACTTAATGCTAAACACAAATTTGGTTCATGTGGGAGCTTGGTAAATATCAGATGACTAGTGAACGTTCGTCAAGCTCGTTATCTCAGAAAAAGGGCTCAGAAATCGTTTTTCTGAGAACACGAGCCTGACGAACGTTCACTACTCGTCTGATATTTATAGTAATACCATCATCGCATCGTTTTCTATTGT
>JBAHVQ010204859.1:0-12724 GCA_036872915.1 Nanipora kamurai
TGTCGGCAGTTACATTCTGGTTCTCTCTCATTGCGTTTCTGCTCTTCTTGCTTCAGAATGTGTTTGTTGTGCGAGGCTATGATACTCTGTACATTTGGCATACAACTGTAGCTTAGCTTCACGGTGTTGCGGTTGAATAGCTTATGGAGAGGAATGTTTCGCTGGAAACATTCGTCAACTGCCTTCAGAAACTTGTGGCCGATGTCGGTAGCGATGTTCGAGCTATATGGCAGATTGAACCAAGTTACATTTCTGTCTCTACGACGTTTCTGGGTCGAGGGCTGGAGGTCGTAATGCAAGTTGTAATTAAAACCGCTGTGTTTGAGTGCATCTTGGTATGGTTGGGAGCTGTTGTCGAATGTTCCTTCCGAACAGCTCCCAACCATACCAAGATGCACTCAAATACAGCGGTTTTAATTACAACTTGCATTACGACCTCCAGCAAGAAGAATTCTGAAGCAAGAAGAGCAGAAACGCAATGAGAGAGAACCAGAATGTAACTGCCGACAAAAAAACCAATTGCCCGCTGAACGGAAAGTGCCTTACCAAAGCCGTGGTATACCAAGCCACTGTGACCAACACTGACAACAACGAAAACCAAACTTACGTCGGACTAACAGAAACCTCTTTCAAAACTAGATATCTCAATCACACCTCTTCATTCCGTATTAAGCATAAGAAAAACGCTACCGAACTCAGTAAGCACATTTGGTCACTAAAAGAAACTAACACCCCTTATACTATTAATTGGAAAATCCTAAAACAATGCCAACCCTACTCTAATAAGTCAAAACGATGTAATTTATGCCTACATGAAAAATTTGTAATTATATATCATCCCGAACTAAGCTCGCTTAACAAACGAAACAAACTGATATCCACCTGCCGACACCGAAAGAAATACCTGTTATGTAAATATCCCACCTAATGCTATGTAAATACCCTATCGCTAATTGTAACACTATCCCTATTTGACGCATGCATCTCATATTATATTCTGCTGCACTGTAAGCTATATATCATTCACCTGATGAATGTGGCAAGCTTCGGCTTGTCATACGAAACAACTTTGTTGTGAATAAACTTCAATGGAGTAATCAGTGTTTTTACTTTGTTTGTTACATATATATATATATATATATATATGTATATATATAAAACAGTAAGAAACAGTACCTATACATTGAGTGAATTTTTCTTACTGTTTTAGATAGGGTGCTCCTTGCAGACTTCTGTCTGACCAAGGAAGGGAATTTGTGGCAAAGGTATAAACACATATTCATTTAGCTTCAATTTATAATGCCATACCGAGGAGCATTAATTGATCAATTATAACCACCTTCACACAAGTTAACTTAATTTTAACCTTTTATTAGGTGAATGCAGAGGTTTGCAAAAAGTTTGGGATCAATCGTTCTGTGACTAGTGCGTACCACCCTCAGACTAATGGTCTTGATGAACGAACCAACCAAACCCTCAAAGTGCGTCTTGCCAAGTTAGTAAATGAGCACCAAAACAATTGGGATGACTTTCTGGAAGATGTCGCATTCTCGATAAGTACACATATACAAGGGTCAACAAAATTCAGTCCATTCTTTTTGATGTTTGGACGCCATGCAAGAACCCCAATAGAGGTAATTGGTTGTTTTTAAAAGCATCTGATAGTGAAAACTTGGGAGATGTATTACACCTGTACCCACCACTGATGATGGATATAAATATGTATTGTCAAACAAATACAATTATTTTATTAGTATTTGTTTGTGAATACTGTACATATATTGTATTTGATTAATATGTATCAAATTGCAGATGGAAGAGGTAACAGAAGATGGTGATTTAAGCCTTAATTTGGAGACCCCTTCTCATGAAGCCCTGGAAGAAATGATGTTTGACAGAGAAAAAATTATGAGTAGCATTGACAAACAGGTATTGCTGTTGATTCCATTTTATGAAACAAACATAACAAAATAACACAGGTACCTCAATTGCTTGGACAGTTAATAGTGCAGTAAGTATCATTACAGTAGTAAATAATGATTTGACCAATCAAATTATATTAAGGTCCAAGCTAACGTTGCAAAAGCCCAAGAAAAGCGGAAGAAAGATTTTGCTAAGAGAAAAGAAAAGGCGGTTAAGGTTTTCCAGCACTCAGTTGGTGACCTTGTCCTGCGCAAGGTGATGAAAAATGTGAGTCGTGTGGGTGGCAAGCTAGATGATTTATGGACTGGTCCATACAGGTACTATACAATTAAAACAATACTGACTTAGTACAAAGTCTTATTTTCTGCTGGCTGAGGAACGAAAGAAGTGAAGAAAAAACTACCTTCTCACACACCACCGGCAGGTGGTGTGTGAGAAGGTAGTTTTAGTCTTGAAGCAAAGGTATTTGTCTACTGTATGCAAGTGCAACATTAAGTTTTTATATACAGTACAGAATTAAGCTATAAATTTTACAATTCTTACAGGATTGTCGAAATTGACAATCACCAGCGTATCTCCCTGGCCAAAGAGAGTGGTGAAGTTTTGAGGGTCAAAGTGCCTTATGAACAAATAAAGCCACACATATCAAGTGATTTTCACAAATCAACCCCTGCTGCTTCTGAAGACCAGATGCCACAAGTAGGTGACCATTCAGCTCAAGAGGTTCTAGTATAATCAGAAGGTATATACAGGGCCTGAAGGGTCTGAAATTTGATATTTATTTTAGTATCAAAGAGCAATGGAAGTTTTGGGATTTCTTTCAATGTTGAAGCACTGTCTATTTTCAAAATGTGTATGTAGTTCAGTACTTAGTGGTAGCTGTTTTGTAAATGTAACAATTATTAATTTAATTATAGAATCAAAGGTCACAGCGGTTGAGCCAGAAAAAGTTAAAGTTGAAAAACAACAAGAAGATGTAATTCTTGTCTCCATGAAGAAAGCAAAGAAACGAAAAAGTGGACCATTGCCTGTTAAACCTGCCCCCTTCAAAAAAGACATTACTAGGATTCTACCAACAATAAACAACGGAGAGTGGCTAACCGATGAGCATATTGACCATGCCCAAGCTATGCTTGCAAGAGATTTTCCTTATTTTGGAGGTCTGCAAGCAACATGGGTATTTGCTTCAGAGGGCTGTGAGTCCGTAGGTACTCCAGAAGAGGTTTTTGTACAAATTCTTGATGTTCATGACAATCACTGGATAACTGTGAGTAATCTTGGCTGCCCTAAAGATACAGTCACCATCTATGACTCTTTGTATGAGGATGTAAGTCCATCATACAAAACCAAATTTTTAAAGCAAATTGCTTACATGCCGATGCCAAAGCCAAAGCATATAACTCTCCAGTGGGCTGACATGCAGAAGCAGAGAGGATCCAACGACTGTGGACTATTTGCAATTGCAGTAGCTGTTAGTTTGTGCTATGGCATTTCTCTACAAGATTGCAGCTGGAAACAAGAGATGATGCGAGATCACTTGTCTACGTGCTTCCAGCAGGAAGATCTCACTGTATTTTCTGAATCGGCAACTCGAAGACAACACCAAAAACATCTTCTTGTTGAAAAAGTTGAAGTGTTCTGCCATTGCCGACAACCATACACCAAGGGCATATTCATGGTTGAGTGTGAAAAATGTAAAGATTGGTTCCACCGAGGCTGCCAAAGAATTCCAAAGAATGTCAACAAAAAAACACCTTTCACCTGTGAGAACTGTAAATAGTCTTGAAGAGGTGTTAATAGAAAATGTAAATAGGGATGTAAATTGTAAATATTGTATATAATTGTAAATATACCTGTTTGGCTATATTCAAATATAGCCAAACAGCTATATTTCACTAGACCTAGTGACCAAATTTCAGTGAGAAATAGAAATATCGAAAAGGACAATCTCAGACTGTATATTATCTCCAAGTGTGCTCAAATTGTATTTGAAAGATCGACTAAATTATTACCTTTGTATTGTGTTGCCTGCCATTTTTTTACTCTCTGCTTTTTAAAGTTGTGTTGTTTGATTAATATATGTGATTAACTTTGTCTTTTTTGAGAAATGACAACATTTACATTGGTATTTACCGTATTAAACAACATTTACAATCTTAGCATGATACAAAATCAAACCGCTGTAACGCGTGCTGAGATTGCGGGCTTCACCTTGAGCATGCGCAGTAGATCGAATACAATCTCAGCACGGTGACAATGTCAGACCGCCACACTGGGTTTAAATGAACTCGAACTCGTAATAAGAGCCTATTATTTACAAATTAACCACACTAGATTTAAACGTATAGATACATATACCATTCGATCGCGTGCAAGTTCGCCTTGTTTTTGCAGATTTTAGCACATTTTTTCAGTCAAATTCACAGTTCAATAAGATCGTAAAAGCACAAGTGCTAATATAAACTTCAAGTAAACGACAAAATTAGTGTTTTTATCAGTTCTATCTTATAATTTCTCGCTCATGAATTATAAGATAGGACTGGTAAAAACAATAATTGATAGAACCCGTAAAATAAATAACACAGAAACCGGCTTCAAAGGAGACCTCAACAAGCTTATTTTCACTTTTAAACGTAACTCATTTACTTTCCACATCATAGGCAATGACGTCAGAAAATATAATGAAGAACGAAGCTATTCTGACCAAACAAAACATACAAAAGATGACAAACGAAATACACGCTACTTCAAAGTACCATACACCGGCTTTTACTCAAAAATAACACAACGCAAACTCAAGTCACTTATACAACGGTTATGCACCGACTTAAAGATCACACTTGTTTTTTCATCATACAAAATAAGAATCTTTTTCATCATACAAAACTAAGAATCTTTTTATTTTAAAGACCCGATTCCTGGAGAGCTTAAATCTTACGTGGTATATCAATTTACTTGTGCGGGATGTAATTCCCGTTACATTCGCGAAACCACTCGTCATCTCTCCACTCGGATTAATGAGCACACACAAATTGACAAACATTCCCACATGTTCAAACACCTTCAAAATCCACTGCTTGCAAACATCAGTATAATTCCTCATGTTTTAAAATCATAGACTCCGATAAATCTGTTCTTTCTCTTAAACTCAAAGAAGCGGTGCATATTAAGAAACTCAAACCCAAACTTAATGTTAAAGTCCATCAGCTCAACACCATGTTTAGCTTAGCTTAGTTTAGCTTTATATATATATATTTTTTTCCATTCCTCCTCTGAACTGTTCTCGTCCACCACACTTCATTAACAATTCTACTTCACTCCAACGCCTATCACCTCCATTAACTAGTCGGACGTTTATAATTAATCATTCTGACACACATGCGTAAGAATTTCTATTAGATGAGTCATGCACTTGTAATGTTTATCAGGTCACATACAAATATCGCTTGTAAGTAGCCTATTATCATTTGCACTGAAGATGGCATGAGTTTTGTCGAAACATGTATGTAATAAAGAAATTTGTCATTTACTTAAAGTTCAAACTCATAGTGTTAGGTGGAGTTCGCTTCCTAGTAGATCTTCTAAGATAATCTTCATCCGCCTCTCTTTCCGCGACTCCTTCCGGCCCTTTGGTTTTTCTTACCATGGATGTGTTGCGCATGATTCTCTGTCCTCCTCCTCACTCAGTCGGATCTTGGTTTTCAATCACAATATAGGGTTTGGGATAAAATTTGGATGACAACTTTGTTTTCCATCTTTATTTTACCAATACTGTATCGCCAACTCGAACATTTGAGTTCTTTGCATGACACTGATTATCGGCGCACGTCTTCATTTTCTTCTGTTGACGATCTCTCTCCCTCGCCGCTGTTACAATGGTTGGTTTGATGTTTCTGTGGTGATGGATGGAAGCTTTGTTCGCAGATTTCCTCCCATAGCGACGAAGCAGAGAATGAACAACATATGTCTACCGGAAACGCTTTCCATGGCCCTGACGGCATCTTGGACATCCGTAGTGGCGCAGGAAATGATTGGAGCCCCGGGAAAAAGCAATGTATACAAGACCGGACTAGTGTAGCAATGTCACAATCGATACCAGGCCTCTAAGATTTTTTCTCGCACGAGCTCCTTTGTTCGGATAATACCTTGGTGCGAATCATGCTATCGTGAGCTATCTGTAGGGTTTGCAGTCGAAACTTCTTTTAGATAAAACTTAACTCTGAGAATAACATCATCTTTCACTAACAATTCATTTCGTAACATAAAGTAGGGTTTTAATTAGTGGTTGTTCGACCAGTTTCTCAGTGCGAAGGACTGTTTGATTTGTTGACACACTGGAACTTGAATTGACGCTTTTCTTGTTTGCTGTAGTGACACTGCTCACAGACTTGTGAAGGACGTAGCTGATGTATTCCCCTGCTACTTTAGATTCAGTTAGCAGTTGTCTGGAGACCGATAGTCGAGAGAGTACATCAGCAGGATTGGTTTTTCAAGGGGTATAAGTAACTTTGAAACGATACAAATGTAGCCGTAATGGCCAACGTTCAATCTGTGCACTTAGTTTTGATTTAGGATTGTATATACAGTAGAATCCCGATTTCTCGAACCCTCGATTTCTCGAACCTCCCGATAACTCGAACCAGTTGTCGTTTCCCTTGGAACTTCATTCCAACTCTATAATTTTACCCCCCGATTTCTCGAACCCTCGATAACTCAAAACTTCCGCAAACTCGAACCAATTCTCCGATTCCGTGGGAAAAATCAACCCTCGATGACTCAAACCTTCGAAACCGGGTGACGATTTCAGCTACACTCCGCGTCTTGAAGCAAATAAACGCTTCCGGACAAGTTTCTCCTTTCTAAAGGACGTATATCTATGAAAATGTGCACAGCTGCGCCTATTAATAGAATATCTTAGCATTTTAGCGTAGCCTGATGCCACCTTCGATTTCTCGAACTCCCGATTTCTCGAACCAATTTTCGTTTCCCTTGGAGAGGTTCGAGAAATCGGGATTCTACTGTAATTTTGAGCGGGCTGTAATCAGTAAACAGTTCAAACTGTGTACCATAAAGATAACGATGCGTATGTTCGCGTACCGATACTACTCCCACTGATTCTTTCTCCGTTTGGGAGTATCTTCTTTCAAAGTCTGAAAAATTTCGAGCGGCATGGGCGACTAGGCGGCGTTGGTCGTTTTGCTGTTGAGTGAGAATCGCTCTCAATGCAACTTGACTTTCATCGACTCTAAGATGCGTTTGTACTGCAGGGTTATACGTGCCATAATATTCTCTCTAACCAGTTCCTTCTTCATTGGGTCAAAAGCTTGTTGTTGGATGTCAGTCCAGAAGCATGAAATGCCTTTCTTAGTTGGTTGACGAGGCGAGTCTACATTAGCGCCTAGGTTTGGTATAAATCAGCCTCAGTAGCTTACCAGGCCCAGGAAACTGCGGGCTTTTGATGCTCGGGCTGCGGTTGGCGCAACTCAAATTTCGGAAAATTTTGTTTCATTTGGTGAAAAGTCACGAGCAAAGATTTTAAAACCGAAGAAAACCAGCTCGATGACTCGAAATAAGCATTGCTCGGGTCTGAGGGTAAGCTTGTTGTTGCAAATCTCGACAGGACAGCTTCGAGGTTCTTATTGTTGTCTACATAATCGTTACCGTACACAATTACGTCATACAAGTTGTTGCGGACTGCGGAGCATCAATCTAGAACTTATTGGATTACGGGTCGATACAATTCAGGAGCAGCTGCATGTGATTCGAAACATTAGTCCCTTGTACCGTTTTATACTGCAACGTGTGGCAAAGGTTGTAAAGGCGCGCGAGTCAGAGTACATTTCTATTTGATGATATCCTAAATTGAGGTCCAATTTCAAGAACACTTTCGCCCATTTAAAGCTTGGGGGGATTCATCAACTGTGGGGATGGGATGACGCTCGCGGATAACTGCCTGATTGGCCTCTCCCATATCAACGCAAATTAGGACTTGGCCGTCGTTTTGTGGAACTACGACCAACGGGGATACGCATGGAGTAGGTCCGGGCACGCATTCGATAATTACAAGTTCATGTCAACTTGTTCCGTTACGTCAAAGGGAATCCGCTTAGGTGATTGTGCCACGGGAGTTATTTCAGGATTTAAACGTAATCGCAGATGATAATTTTGTAATTTTTCGATTCTTTGAAATACGTCGTTCTATTTTGCATGGAAGATTCCATTATTAGCATTATATTGAATGTTCTGTCTACAGTTAATGGCGCAGAAGATGCGCAAGCATACAGTCGAATGACGTCAGAACGGTCCATCTGCGACAAAATTCTTAAAACGTTGCGCGATCGGTTACGTTTAAGTTCGCACCCAAATCGATACGCACTCGTTAAATTTGAATGATCCGAATTTCTGCAGTTTGACTTTGGGTTTCTGGTATTGTAAATAGATGCTCGTCATCAGACACACTCCTAATCCGCGAAATGTTATTGATTTGTTGGCGGTTGGTAGATTGTTCTTTCCCATAGATTATATGTCGTTTCCCACGGCAAACAACATCGAAATGACCGATTTTTCCACAGTTGTTACACCGCTTTCTGTTTGCGGGACACTGTGGTTTCTTCGGATGACGTCCTATTTTCCCACAACAATAACACAGTAGAACGCGTGAAGATAATTGAACTCCGTCACGTACTCGTTACTGTGGTTGAGAAGGAAGGGTGCGGATGTCGTGTGGCGTCAAATTTTCTTGCAAACGCAAAACATTTTCCTGCGTTTCGTTTAGTTTTGTTTCAATTGCATCGTCTTGTTGTTCAGACCTCTCAAAAGAGCGTCCGAGTTGTTGCAGTTTTCCAGCGCTATTTCAACTTCGCGTACGAAACGGCGACAAAAAACCGAAGAAAAACGCTTCATAATCACTTGATCCTCGAATCATTTCTCGTGAGCTCACCGAATTCACAACAACTGTTTCAGCCTTGCAATGACAGCATCAAGTGACTCACCTTGCCTTGGTGATGCTTGGTGAAGGAAAGTACGCCGCTAGAATGGAATGTTCTTCATTGGGGGAAGGTAGCTGTTGAGTCGTTCTAGAGCGGTTTTGTAATCGTGTCCTGTATTAAGATTCCAATGTTTCAAAACTTTCTTGCACATCTGGACTATCCAAATGAAGTATGATTGCATGTTTCTGTTTATTGTCCGTGGTACCAGATGCTCGTATATAGTATTCCAGAGATTTCGTCCATTACTCCCACCTCTGGATAATATTTGTCAATTCAGAAATAGAAAATGTAATTCAAGAACTTTAGCCATTCTGGCAAATGGAAACCACGGTATCATCAATAAACACGCACAAACACTGTAAATTCTCAGGAAACAATAATTTTTCTTTTCGTCTCCAGTTGTAAAATAATTTATTACGTCTCCTACAATCACTAATCTTTTTGATGCCTTCTTACTCGCTTTCCTAAAAACGTCTAACCATTTCCCAAGGTAATACAAACAGATATTACATGTCTATTAGTTTAACTGGGCTTTAGGTTTCAGATTAGCAACTGTTCTCAACGATTTCGTAATCTAATCCTCAAGTTTCAATTATGCTCTGATGAGTCAAAGTTTTACGAAAGTAAATAAAGATAAACATGTTGTGATCGCAAAAAAAAAGCTAACGTCTTGTTATAGAGTGTGTGCAAAAAAAAGCTACCCTATTCATGCTTCATTGGTATTCTTTACAAATTACCTTTTGTGCTGCTAGTGATTTCTGAAGAATAATCATGCAATTTTTAAATAAGGTAGCGTTTTGTTTTTTTGTTGGTTTTTTTTTTGTTTTTTTTTATACATACTGTATATGTTTCATAATTCATTAGGGTTTGCTGTAGAAAGTAAGAATATCTTCTCGGTAAAAATCTATAATTCGAAATTCTAGTTACTATTTATGATACATTTTGTAAAGCAGCAGAAGTTTGCCTTGGTATCTGTTCATTAGAATAACTCGAATTACTAGTATGAGAAGTGAAAAGGGTTAAAAAAATACGAAACAAAAACAAAAAAGAAAACAAACAAAAATTCCAGAAAAACTAAAAATCATTGCATACCTTCGTCTACGCCATGGAAAAATATTTCACCAAAGTGGCACCAAAAATCAGTGAGTTTTTTTTCCTCTTTGTTTTGATTGTGTATACGTTCCAATGAAGACAGAGTGTTTACTTTGACTGTCGACAAGAAGGAAGCACCCACTTTTTTCTGGAATAAAGGTAATTGTGCCATGAGAATGTTCTTAATTGAGAAATACAAGGCTGGACGACCAGTGGACGATCTTTAAGCTCCTTCTCTTAGAAATACGACTAGGGCTTCCCGTGTAGGGGTCAGAAATCGTTTTTCTGAGAGAAGGAGCTTGCCAAGCGTCCACTGGTCGTCTAAGATTTACCAAGCTCCCACGTAAACTGAGTTCGTGTTCGACATTAAGTAAATACAAGGTTGCTCAGTTACTCTCATTCCTTTGTCTTCCCCCTACCTCCTCTCACTCAAAAATATCAAGTTGATATAGCTTAACGGTTGTGTACTCTGTCATTTTTTCGGTGCGACGCAACGAAATATTGGATCAAATAAACCAACGGTACAATGCCTTTATTTCATGTTTTGCATTGAACTCTGTTTTTCTACTGCACCTAGTAGCCACTTAATAGTGCAATGTTTTCAATTTTTAGCTATCATGGCAAAAGTTAAAGTTAGTCCTGTTAAATTTCATCGACACTTGCTATTTTCCGAACCAAAATGTTGGAATTTACGTGTTTATTTATTTTTTTTTTTTTCATTTCTTAAAAATTCAAACAGAAAGAGGAAATTGTGTCTGAATCTGCTATGCTACGAATCAAAATGCTGGAATTTATACTTATTTCGAGCCTAGGGAGCGGGAGGACATGGAGTCATAATTCACTTTCAGTGGCTCGGACCCTATAGAGATTTTGTGTGAGATTAGTGCATAGGTTTACCTCTTAATGTTCGTATGAAACATCTGATTTTCGTGTGTTAATTATTACTTTTACGTGTGTAAGTTTGTTCATATTGGAAGTCAATGCGATAGTTCTCATGAGCCTTTTGTGATGGTTTGCTGGATAGTCGTTTTGCGACTGGCACAACTGTCGATCATCAACTTGAACTGACATTAATTGGCATTTGAAACTGCCACTGGTACTCACGTCGCATCATATTTATTGACGATTAAAGGCTCCCAAAGAAAGAAAGTTTCCTCAAGACGTCGATAACTAATATGCCTACATCTTGTTTAAAAGCATCTTTCGTAGAGAACAGATTTCAGGCATGGAAGGGTAGCCTATCGAGTAAACGGAGCTATTTGAAAGTGTTGGCAAACTTATCGTCAGTTTCTCCCGGTGTCTGTTGCACACAATTCCTCTTCATCATACGTCCAAAAGTTTGAGTACTTTATGTAATCTTTAAAAGGTTCAGCTGAACAGGCACTTGAACACTTTTCAGTCAAACAAGAGAATTGACGGCCAGTTTTGTTAACCCTCTAGGAAAGATTTGGCCATTCAAATTTGATTCTAGATGTATGCAAATAATGTTTGATTAATTTACCTCTTTTATGTCTTAAAATTATCAAAATGTGAAACATGTTCGTTTGGTGGGTCCATGGGGCAAAAAGTTCCACATGGATATCTTGGCATCTCTGTTGGTCCGTTTATTATGGATAAACTATGAAAGAATATTCTGAAAAAAGAGAACGCGAAATTGGAAATAACAAGCCGGATAACTTTCTGACGGGTCCTCCCCTTTTCACTAAACTGGTTGAAATTTTAAAATAGTAAATGACTTTCCATTGTTTACATCTCATTAATTAAGATCTTACTATTATTCAATCCTACGGGTCATCTTTGTGTCACATGATTTTTTCTTTCTTCTTGTCATTTTACGTTTCACTCAGACGAAAAAAATACCAAAAAAACACGTCTCACTCCGACTTTCGTTTGAAACGTCCGTTTTTCTACACCTTCGAACAGTTTGCCAACCCATTTCGTTTCCTACATGTAGTATAAATAGTAACCTTCGCTCTACCATCTTACTCCATGTAGCTCAATAATTAGAGCATTATGATGGCACAAAACTGCCATTAGAACTTTTAATTAATTTTATTCACAAACTCGATTCTTCAACATCATTTTTTTTCTTTTCAATAAATTTGACGTTTTATCGGATTATAGTTTTAAAACTTTCCATTTAATTTTTATTTATTTAAATTAGCTTTATTTTATTCTATTATTTAAAAATTTAATCGATAGCACAAACCTGCCACAGTACACGACAATACATTGTGACAATAACTAGCAGGCGGAATTCGCGGGAACTATGGCGCTTTCTTAAAAACATGGCCTCTAGATACAAGTAGGAGAACTGAGAAAGAAGAAATCGTAAAATCAACTGTAAACGCAAACCTAAAGAACAAGGACGTCCTGATGTAGACCATCAAACTGTACAATCTCAATAAAGATCAACAGTTGGACATGAGTGATATTTTTCAAAGTTAAGAATACTAATTAGCCTTATTAGTATTCTCTATCAAAGTTAAGAATACTGATGAGCTTCATTCTTTTGTTCATTAGATAAGTAAGTTAAAATATTCGCGTCCGATCTTTATGGGATTTACAATGTAAATGCCCATAAAGATCAGCCGCTCATATTTTAACTATCACTTATCAAATTGATGAATAATTAATGATAGTAGCAAGCAATCAAAACGGAGCATTCAAGTCACATGTATACCTTTGTAAATCTCAATAAAGATCAACAGTTGGACATG